>JAOVYV010000017.1:16425460-16443787 GCA_025674545.1 Hassar affinis | reverse complement strand
CCTTCTTAAGATCCAGTGGTGCAAAATGCAAATTCTTCCAATTTTTTCGCTGGTCTTAAGATTTTGATCAGGAGTGTGTATATATATATATATATATATATGTATGTATATATATATATATATATATACCATAAATGTGCATGTGCATTTTTTTTTTCCTATTAGCAACTAGTCCACAGAGTCTGTTTGTTAGGTTTTCGGTGCTAGTGGGTGGAGCAAGGAGCACTGTTTGCTGCTGCTGATAAGTGATAAGTGACACTGTGTAGACAGACAACCAGCAACAATTACAAATGAATAACAATAATGTACAAAATCTTCCTTTGAGCAAAAAAGACAAACTCAGTTCCTGTTCGAGCTGATTCTTGTTTTTGAACGTGCACTGCAGAAAACACACGTGTATGCAGCAGAGGGAAGGAGGCCAGAGAAAGAGGGAGAACGAGAGATCCCAATATATCCTGTGATAGATAACCCATGTCCTCTCTGCTTGGACATCCACAATAATACACAAATCATACTCTTTTACTTCCTGGATAACATTTATCTTTCTCACTCTCATCTGGGTTTCTCTCTCTCTCTCTCACTCTCTCTCTCTCTCTCTCTCTCTCTCTCTCTGTCTGTCTCTGTCCATCTGTATATGTCTCACTGTCTGTCTTTTTCTGTTTCCCTTGTGTCTCTGTCTTTCTCTCTCTCTCTCTCTCTCTCTCTCTGTCTTTTCTGTCTGTCTCACTGTCTGACTTTGTGACACCCTTTCTCTGTCTACTCCTCCTCCCCCCCTCTGTTGATCTCTCTCACTTTTTTTCTCTCTCTCTCTCTCACTCTCTCTCTCTCTCTCTCTGTCCTGTTAGGATTCTGTAACTAGGGAGTGTAAAATGAAAGAGAGACAGACAAGAAGAGAAGTCTGAGAGGAGATTAAATGTGGGACTCAGGCCATGCTCTGGGAGATCGAGCGTCTCACTCCAGGGCGAAGTTCAGGAAAGCAGAGAGCAAAAAAAAGACGGATCGATGAGGTTGAGGTGTAGAATGATGGAGTGATTAGACAAGAGGCTGGGAGAGGAGAAACAGATCAACAAAACGATGACAGGCCAGGAGACAGATGAGTTTGGGGCAGAGAGAGAGAGAAAGAGAGAGAGAGCTAGAACTTCATTCAGCAGTTCTCTAAGAAGAGAAATGGCAAGATTTGTGTCTCTGGAACAAACTAGTGAAGGATGTCCAGTGTCTGAGACACTGAGGTAAAGAATCCTCATATGAGAAAGTAGTAATGGATAGTTTATCACAGAACTGTTATTTTTCATAGTACATGTTGCTCAAAGCCACACAAGCAGTCAGTGCTCTTAAAGGCAGCAGCACTGACCCAGTGCCCTTTCTTCATAGTGATGAAACTCCACTGAAATTAACCAAAGAACAATGGGGTGAAGTTTTGCTTCTCTTCATGTCTTCCGTGTGTGTGTGTGTGCGCATCCTTCCTTTGAAAGCCTCATTGCTTATTTCCTTTAAGCACTTTTAACAATCATATGTGCTTCACAATGGCGGAAGTTGATGGAGTTCCAGGCTGAAGGACGTTGGAACAAGGAGGCATCAAGCATATTGAGTATTGGGAAACTCTCCTACTGAGGCTGGAACACAATCTACCTACTACACTGTTTATTCCTCCATTTATTCATCTTTATAGGCAGTGCGCTCTGTTCTGAGTGGCATGTCAAGCTGTGATCTGATTGGTTACTGTGGGATATTGGGTGGAAACTACAGTCTGATTGGTCCAAGAGGAATTTTTGAACAGGAACTGCAGTGCAGTTTGTTGCAGCGACTTTTTAGATCACTGTAACTGACTGGTTACAGTAAAACTTTGGGCAGGAACTGTTGTCTAATGGTTTGTAGCAGCTGCTTTGGGAACTGCTTTGCAGTTGATTACAGTGGTAGGTCTGGGGTGGCAACTACAATCTGATTGGTCACAGTGGCATTCTGGGTGGGAACAGTGGGACCTATGATCATTTTAGCTTTAAAGACTAGTGTTCTGTATTCGATTATCTGTATTATTAGCTTCCTTTAGGTTTGAAAATGCTCAAAGATGTAAAGACTTGACATTTTATCCAAAATTTGCAACTTTTCTCAGTAGGGCACATCAAAGCTGTTCTATACAGAATGCCTGCAAGATCAAACCCTGCTCATTTTCCCAGCAGCTGTAGCTGCTGAAATATCCAGAATATGAATCTATAATTCCATTCAGGTCTTATGTGGATGGGAATACAACTTTGCACTGCAACCTTGTGTGTCCCCTTTGTCTCTCTTTCGCTCTTTCTCTTTCTCTCTCTCTCTCTGTCTCTGTCTTTGTCTGTCTCTGTCTCTCTCTCTCTCTCTCTCTCACACACATCTGTTTGTCTCTCTCATCCTGCAACAGTGATTCTCTCCTATTTTCTCTGCTGCCCTCTCATTGACTTTGAGGCCACAGCAGCAGGTCACATTACCATAGCCAAGACCCAACACACACCTCAGAACTGTGGGTGCATATTCTTGCTGTGTGTGTGTGTGTGTGTGTGTGTGTGTGTGTGTGTGTGTGTGTGTGTGTGTGTGTCTCTATGCACCCACTGACTTCTGTCTACCTGCTGCTGATGCAGCCGTTCTGGATCACACTAAATAATGACCTCATTGCATCCTGTTCCTATTGGGCATCTCCATGACAACACTCATCAGATTTCTGTGAAAACGTCAGTGCTGATGTTTTGTCAGTTGTTTATACTCATTTGTTAACAAGGACGTTTGTATGGATGCTCATGAACTCAGTTTGAGATATTAAAGCCATCGTCCAGAAAACAGTTTATGTTAATTGCTGTGAAAATAACTGGGTACATCACATTTGAGTACATCAGACAAGTTTTGATGAGCTTAGAGTGGTTTGTACTCACATGGCATACACTCTTATGCAAGGGGTGAAACATGACTGGATGATGTGATGCCACAGAATAGATTATTTTCCTACAGCAGTCTTCCTGTAATGAAGAGTTTACAGAATAATACAAGCACCAACGCTGGAGACACTCATTATAGATGTGTGATAAATATGTCCATACAGAAGGCTTCAGAATGATCACAATTAATCTTTGGTAAATAAAAAGACTTTTATTAATAGACTTTATGTGGACTGTCCACCATACACATCCCTGGTTATGGTGTTACTATAAAAAACAGTAATAATACATAGTTAAATAATTTATGGGTAACAAACCTCTTAACTAATCAAGTACGTTTGGGATAAGTGCAAAATTGGGTTACTGTTCCTTTAGTGCAGTTAATCTACAGGGATCCTAACTGGACTTTACCACTTTACCTGGGTTCACCACATCCTCTACTTCCTCCACTTTATCTCAGGTGACGAATAAGGCGGAGCTGGAGCCGAGGCAGTTCGTCGATTGGATGAGGTTGGAGCCGCAGTCCATGGTGTGGCTTCCTGTGCTGCACAGAGTGGCGGCCGCTGAGACGGCAAAACACCAGGCCAAGTGCAACATCTGTAAAGAGTTTCCAATTGTAGGCTTCAGGTATGTACACACACACACACATATATACATAGAATTTGTCTTGCTATACTTGTGAGGACTTTCTGTTGACATAATTACTAATGCAGCTAATTAATGCTGTTGGGTCTGAACCCAAACCCTAACAATAACCTCAGTAATGGAAATACGACTGTTTGGCTCTTTTTTTTTTCTACAACCAAAGAACCCACTTTCCTTATGGGGACCAGCAAAATGTCCCCACAAGGTAAAAATATCTGATATAATTATATATAAAAACATGGTCACAAACACACATAAATGCATACTAAACATTCTCAGATGTGTCTTAGAGTGAAGAACACATTGTTAATTGCTTTTCAGATCATATAAATTTTTTTTTTCAAAGTAGGCGGGGCTAATCATGGTTAAAAACGTTCTCAAGATTTCTCCTCACCAATCAGGAAGACTTATGTCACTTGCCCCTCCCACACAGCAACAAACTGCCCTGATACTCCCTGATAAATGTTTCAAGATATTATGTTTTAAGACATTGTGGGTATCATTACATCATTTCTTTTTAAATAATAATCACAAGAGGCTGGAAGTAGCTGTTAAAGGTTTTCAAATTTTCAAAATTGAAAAATGTGAATAGATTTCTTTGTTTGCTTGGAATGTATTCAGTTTATTCGGGTATTTAATTTTAATTTATTAAATGTAATTTTTTTGTTGACCTTACCTACAATTAAGCTACCATGAAACATACACCCCAAAATAATGTACTTGTTTGTTTGTTTGTTTGCTTGTTTGTAAAGCAGATTATTTTATAGTTGACATGGTTTCAGCTTTTTTCTAATCAGATCTAATCAAAATGACTTATTATAACTTATGGTAACACTTTAATTCTTTAGAGATTCATTTTTTTTAGAGAGAGATTTTATTTATTTGTTTTATTTTTATAGTTTATTTTTACATATATTAAAGCGTCATCATACTCTTTTTAAAGGTCACTTTAAATGCGTAAAAGCATCGTGATATAATTTCTTGTCATATTGCTTATTTCAAGCGTTATTTTAAGCGCTTATTTCAGCCCTATTTCAAATGTTACAAGGTGCTGAAAATAGCACTGACGTTTAGTATCATGAGACATGTTTTAATATTGTACACTGTGTATCCTGGGGCTTTTAGTGCTCAGCAGTGTCCAGACAGATTCTGATGTTTCTCTCTCACACAGACACACATACACACACACACACATACACACACACAGCTTATAAGTGTGTTTCCCGGGGCAGCTGAAAAGGGCAGCATGAGGTGCATCTCTCTGTCTGTCTGACTGAGAGCCGAATCTCACTGCAGCCTCCAGCTCTCACATAAATGTCAGCGTCTGATCCACAACACTAAATAACAGAGAGAGAGAGATGTCTGAGTTTGGAGAATCAGATGTTTGAGTCAGCGTCTGGATGCACCAACGGGTGCTCATTTAAAAAAAATTCCCATTATTTTAGCATCCGTTATGAAATTAACTTCGGGTTAGTCACAAAAGTCTGAGTCTTGACAATGAATGATGATATTTTGACTACTTCTCCTTAGCAACTGGTAGCCAAATATCTATAAACTAACTCAGGTACGAGCCTAGCTATCAGTTAAAACTAGCTTTTTTTTTATTATGCTGCTTAGCAACCCGTAGTCTTACATACGTTTTCACATGGATGCCATGGATACTGGTTTTAATCGCTAGGCACAGTGTTTGGTAATGTCTTACTAACATTAGTCTTAGCTACATATGGAATCAAATAACAACAAAGGTTTCCTGAACTATTTTATTCCTTTCATGCCACTGCAATTATTCTAAGCAATGATTAAAGAGCAAAATGTCATATATATACTTTTCATTTATTTATAGTTATCATTCTTGGTATCGCTTGTTAAATCAGCTATAAATGTACAACCCCAATTCCAGTAAAGTTGGGACGTTGTGTAAAACATAAATATAACAGAATACTATGATATGCAAATCCTTTTCTACCCCCATTTCAATTGAATACACTACAAAGACAAGATATTTAATGTTCAAATGGGTAAACTTGGAAATATTCACTCATTTTGAATTTGCTGCCTGCAACACGTTCCAAAACAGTTTGGACAGGGGCAACAAAAGTCTGGGAAAGTTGAGGAATACTCAAAAACACCTGTTTGGAACATTCCACAGGTGAACAGGTTCATTGGAAACAGGTGAGTGTCATGATTGGGTATAAAGGGAGCATCCCCAAAAGGCTCAGTCCTTCACAAGCAAGGATGGGGCGAGGTTCACCACTTTGTGAACAACTGCATGAGCAAAGGAACAGTCCAACAGTTTAAGAACAACGTTTCCCAATCTGTTTTTATATATGTTTTACACAACGTCCCAACGTCATTGGAATTGGGGTTATAGCTTGGCAGAGCTAACCATGAAGAACCCATGAATTCTGTTGTGGTGCAGTGGGTCTCCTTGTGTCTGCATGTGTTTCCTGCATGTGGGTCCTGGTTTCCTTCATCAGTCCAAAAACAGTGAATTGGAGACACTAAATTCCCCCATTGATGAGTGTAAAACCTAATCTAGTGTGAAAAGCTTAACCTAGTGTGAAATCTGTTAACCTCTCCTGTCATGAATGCAGCTACTGTATATAAAACATGACAGTAAACTCTTAATAAATAAATAAACTCTTAATAAATAAATAAAACTACAGTACCAATAATTAGGCATGTTTTGAAATAACAGCACTTTTTTATTTTATTAGGCTTAATTATATGGAGAGTTCACCATACAACTTACACCAGTGTGTAAGTTATTACTATAGAAACAATAGCTTAGTACTAACAATGAGATCAGTAATGTGATTGATAAATCACTGAATATTAAATTACTGAGTCAGAATTGAACATCAGCCGTCACAGTAGCAGTAACAGTACTGGCGTATATTTGTGTAGGTTTAAGAGCAACCCACGGACACAAATCCTTTTGGAAATGAAAACGCAGGATCCTAGTTTTTTTGGCGTGGGCTCAGGAGGTTTTTGAGAAGGGGATTTTTAGGAGACACATGACAGAGCAGATCTCCTGAGCCAACGCTGAGCCAGCGTTGATGGATTACAGAGTACGAGCGACAGCGAGAGTGTGTGAGATGCAGGCACCCAGGTTTGAGATTGAGATGGGGGAAAAAAAATAAAATCATGCAGCTGGGAGTCAGCGGAATTTAGCCACAGTCACGCTTAATGTCTTATTACAGCTTAGTGGAACATGATTAGGATGTGGTTTGATTGTGGATCATTAGTGCTTACCTAGGTCATCGGATTTCATTAGTGTTCTTTTCTGTTCTGTAGATTTTTTGTTCTTCGTATTTTTTCTCTCCATTTGATGTAACTGCATTGTAAGTGGATAAATAAAGGCAGGGAACCCGTCTCAAAAACAAAAAGCATGAAGCAGTAAAATGAGAGAACAGATGCAAAGCTTTATACATTTCTAGGAGGTGCGCCTGATTCCTATACGCTACAGGTTGCCATGGTTTCCATAGTAGCCCCTAGCTAGCTGTGATCTTTCTTTTTATGGTTTTTATAAGTTTTAATATCTAAACACTTTGTAATAAGTTGTTAACTACTACTACTACTACTGCTAAGTTAACTAGACTTCTCCCGACCTGTTGTGTCACATGACCACGCCCACTTTTTGGGCATGTAAGGAATAAAATGAAGCTAGAGATACCGCAAAGGAATACCTTTGTCCTGAAGATGTCGGAGAACTTTCAGCTTTACCTCTGGTGCTGACACTGGAGACTCCTTTCTTAAATGTTAAATAAATGACAGCATTAGAATAAGTGCCTAATTTGCCTTGAAGTCAGAACTGCTGTCAACTGGAGTGTAAAAGAAAGATTCTGCTGCAGATAATAAGAGAATCTCTCTCTCTCTCTCTCCCTCCCTCTTATACAGGTATCGCAGTTTGAAGCACTTTAACTATGACGTGTGTCAGAGTTGTTTCTTCTCCGGCCGCACAGCAAAAGGACACAAGCTGAACTACCCCATGGTGGAGTACTGCACACCGGTGAGTCTCGCGCTTTATTACATTGCCAAATCAACCTATAAAGGGAAAGGCTCTAGACGAGGCAAGTTAAGGAGATAGCAGCATCTCCTCCCTAACCTCCAGCGGCTCCCAGAGGTCGTTTTGGCATCTAGTCTTTTTTTATTTGTATCATGAACAAATGAGCGAGTGGTTTCAGTTGGAAGGAGGTGGAAATTGCATGCCGTTGCTCACGTTGTTAGTGGCGTGCTGTTAGCGCCTCGCTGCAAATGTAATGTCGATTTCCCGCAGCTGTGAGAGTGATGGATATTGCAACTGTAATTGTTGTGTTTTGAATGAGGCATGCGGAAAATGAAAATATGTTTTTATTCTATGCCCGGCTCCACTTCTAGAAACGCGTGTATGAGCTAAAGGCTAGGCACGGGGTTTGTAACTGATTGGTGTGAGAAATTCTCACATTACCAGGTTGTGAAGTGACACAAATTTGATTTTCTGCCTTAATGTGACAGATGTGATTTTTTTTTTCAGCAGTGTGTGGACACAAAAACGATCTTTTCTTCTCCAGTCTCAACAGATTTTCTGTATTTCTATCTTATTTGCATTTTAGTCGGACTTGCGTTGGTCTTATTATTAACCCAAGAGTTTGTGAAAATAATGTTTGTGTTATCTTTTCTGTTTGCATGAACAAAGATTCTTCTAGAAAACAGCCTAATCACTGGCACACTGCATGACTGCTTTCAAGGATTTGATGGTTTTTCAGACTCTAGACTACATCTTGACTTGATTCTGACCCGTCTTGACCCGCTTAAGCATTGGCTAGTCCTGGACTTGACAATGGTGTTCTTGTCCAGTCAGACATACACCAATCAGCCATAACATTAAATTACCTGCCTAATATTATGTAGGTCCCCCTTGTGCCTCCAAAACAGTCCTGACCCGTCGAGACCTATGAAGGTGTGCTGTGGTGTCTGGCAACAAGACATTAGCAGCAGATCCTTTAAGGCTTGTAAGTTGTGAGCTGGGGCCTTCATGGATCTGACTTGTTTGTCCAGCACATCCTAACGATGCTCAATCTGGAGATCTGGGGAATTTGGAGGCCAAGTCAACACCTTGAACCCTTTGTCAACCCATGTCATTCCTGAACAGTTTTTTCCAGTGTGTCAGAGTGCATTATCATGTTGAAAGAGGTCCCTGCCATTAGGGAATACTGTTGCCCTAAAGGGCCATTTTGGAGATCTGACCAAACCATCACTATTTGTCCCTTTTTTGGTCAAAGTCACTTAGATCCTTACAATCAGTGTTATGGCTAATCGGTGTGTATACCCAGAATGGTCATCTGAAATGAAAGAGAATGTTCAGACTGGAAATTTCTCGGACCATATTTACTGGAATCATGTGGAAATTGGTGACTTACTTTATATTCAGGGAAATGAACTTATTCTTACTGACCAATCAGAATCAAGAATTCAGCAGTGCTTTTGGATAAACAGTCATAAACCACTGGATGACCTTTTCATCTGTAGGATCTACATTACATTTAGTTCAGCTCTATGAACTCATTCATTATGACACTCGTACACAAAGCACATCTGTAGTTTACATTTCTGCTGATGAAAGAGACAGGTGTGGTCCACGCTCAGATCGATAGGAAAGTGGCCGAAGCTCCAGGGCTCCTGCTGTGGCCTTATTACCGCACCGCTTTTTCATTTCGCCGATATTGCTCTTTCGTCTTGGAGATATTAGCTTTTTTTTTATTACATGAGAAAGTGGACAGTGGGATTTTCATCCACTGGTTGCACTGGGGTGTAATTGGTGTGTGTTTGGGTGGAGACATTGGGGTTTTGGTGCTTCACTATCTGTGCTGTTTGGAGCAGAAGTGGAGGAGTGTGTGGTAAATGGAGGAATGGATGGATATTTGCTCTTCTTTCTCACTTCAGAGCCTGGCTATGTCCGTGGGAGTAAATAGAGCTGTAAACCTTTTGACTTATTGAGCTCAGTATTAGCGAGGGGCCAAGATGGTGCTGGTGGTTGTGACTAGCTTATAATACATGTTACCATGGCTTTTGTATTTATTCAGGGGGTACTGAGACCATTGCTGCCTGTTCATTTTTGGTCACTTAGTGTTGTACTTAATTGTTCAACACTGTATTTATTTATTAGTTTCTGTTATTTGTTTTTTTTTTCTACTCCATTTTTTTGTTTTATGTATTTTTATCACATTTTTTCTTTTTTTTGCATATTTAATTTTTTTGTTTGTTGTTTTTTGTTAGTATGTTTGTTTTATTTTATCTATATGGTTTTCTTTTTTCTTTTTATTCTTTTTATTTTTTTTTTAATATATATATATATTTTTTATTATTATTGTTTTATGTTTTTATTTATTTTGCCTTTGCCTGCTTTGCTTGTTTTAGCTGTCTTTTTACTCCATTTCTCTTGTTTTTGATGTTTTGGGGTTTTCTTAGGATGGGGGTGTCTGTTTTTTTCTCAGATTTGTATCGGTTACTTTCACATTTCTTTTTTTCTTTCTATTCTTTGTACTTGCTATATAAAGCATTTAACAGTATTAGTACTTTATTTTTTTAGCTCTGTTGTTAAGTGAAAGTGTTGTAAGTTATTTTAATCAGTTTTTTCCTCATATTCTCGTTGTGTTCTCTTTTGTATATTCTGTTATTATTGCTGATGTTCTCTCTGATGCAGACCACCTCAGGGGAGGACATGCGGGACTTCACCAAAGTGCTGAAGAACAAGTTCCGCTCGAAGAAGTACTTCGCCAAGCACCCTCGACTCGGCTACCTGCCCGTGCAGACCGTCCTGGAGGGGGACAATATGGAGACGTGAGTCCTCACCTCACACACCTCTACACTCATAACAGTATAGTAAACAAAAAAAATCATGATAAATCCTAACATTTCAGAACAGGTCGCAGGTTACAGTCCCAGCAATGAGAATCGGTAGGGATCTGTAGGTCCCTGTAAAATTTTGCTTGTAAATGTGTAAGGAATATAACACTTGGAGGTGTGCTGATTAGGAGCATAATCATTGACAGGCTTGGCGTGATGAAGCGGAGATACTCTTACCACCCCCGAGTTGTTTTTTTTTCCTATAACAGCACATACTCAAGTATTTTATTCGACTTGTGCCAACATTTTTTTTTAATTAAAAAGGACGCTTTTTTAGAGAGCTATTGATTAAAATGTACACATCGCTTTATATGATAAATAAGCATACACTGAGCAATTTATACTTTGGACAAGATTTTTGAAATAATTACCATCAGGCTTCAGCACATGGGTGATTTAATAATTGACACATGGTGGTTTTCATCCTGGCTGAAAACTCTGTCTTGACACATGGACGATCCTTCTTAGTGATAATGTGCATGTGTGTGCTTTTGCGCAGGATTTATACTTGCTGTCAGAACAGTGTATAACTCACCGTAATGGTCTTTAAGATGTGCCTGATTAGTTGCTTCCGTAAGGTGGCCTCTCTGAGCTGTATGATTTATGGCTTTCAGTTGCCTTCTCGCTGTTTATTATCTGTCACGCACGCAACAGCTCTTTTCCATAACCCATTTTTCACTTGCCATCTTTTCAGTAGTCTTATGTTTGTTTTGTGAATAACATAATCAGAAGGAAACAGGATGGAGAATAGGTTAATTGAAAGACAGTGTTTTCATAAAGGCCTTGTTCCAAGTACAAACTAGATAAACTGGGACACTTTCTGAAAATGCAATAAAATCTGAATTCACTGGAACCTTTACTTAACAGACAAAAGGACAAGGAAAATATAAAGAAAGGTAGATAGTTATGGCTGCAACACACTCGAAAAAAGTTGGGACAGAAGCATGTTTACCACTGGGTCACATCACCTTTTCTTTTTAATTATACTGTTTAATCATTTGAGAATTAGATACTATTTGTTGCAGTTTTGCAAGTTTGCCCATTCTTGCTGTGTACAACATATACAATGTATACAAGGTATACAGCTACTCAACAGTCCGTGGTCACTGTTGTCTGATTCTCCTCTTCATGATGCACAATACATACGTATTCAATAGGAGACAGAACTGGACTGTAGGCAGGCCTGTCAAGCCGTGCTGTTGTAACTCGTGCAGAATGAGGCCTGGCATTGTCCTGCTGAAAGAGACATGGAGACATAGAAATACCAATACCTTCACATATATGCAGATCACCCATGTCGTGGGCACTGATGCACCCTCGTGCCATCAGAGATGCTTGTTTTTGCACTTTTCGTTGGTAACAGTCTGGTTGGTCTTTTTAATTTTTATTCCATTCCATGTTTTTCCCCCACTAACAAGCTGTAACTTGAACTCATCTGACTAAAGAACTGTCCACTGTCTTTCAGTCCATCTCAGATGACTTTGGACCGGGAGAACTCGCCAGTGTTTCTGTGCAAAATTAATGACTTCTTGATGCGGTGGTAGACTGTGATTTTACAAAGTACTCCCGAGCCCATGTGGCTATGTCCCTCACGGTAGCATGATGGTTTCTCAAACAATACAGCCTGAGGGCTCGATGGTCACGCATATTCAGCAGTGGTTTCCACCCTTAGCCTTAACACACTGAGATTTCCCCTGACTCCCTGAATCTTTTTATGGTATTATGAACTGTAGATGGTGAAATACCTAAATTCTTTGCAGTCTTGCACTGAGAAACATTGTCTTTGAACTAACTGACAATTCTCTCATGAAGTGTTGAACCATGGCCCACCCTTGCTTACAAAGACTAAGCCTTTGGTGGATGCTCCTTTAAAATCTTCTCTTTTTGTGTAAGAACTGAGACCCAGTCCACATGACAAAGGAATGTGTTGAAACCGAGATTTTTCCTTTTGCGGTTTTTGCATCCATAAGACGATGTTCTAGAACTTTTCTGCTTTCCTATGGTTTCACAAAAATGTGAAAGTGCTGTGCCAGTAGGGGCAGCATACAAACACTGCAGAAGAAGACTATGCGCCATTGTTTGCCCAAATGTTAGCATAACACATTGATTACATGGCATAGCCTATTGTAGCACTTCATTAAAGACATGAGCTTTCGCTTTTTCTCTCAATATCTCTCTCTCTATATATTTATATGTGTGTAAAATACATTTTAACAATAAATAAATAGATAAATAGAAAGATTGATGACTAGAAAGAAAGATAAATAGATAAATAAATAAACTATAATAGGACATTTATTTATATAAATATATTTACTTGTTTGTTGTATATTTGTTTTTTTGTTTATCGGTTTATTTATTTTATGTTTGTTACTTAGTTCTTATATATTTTTTTGTATTTTTAATACTAAACCTGGCACAGTAAGGTTTTACCATACATGTTGTTTTTGTTGTTTTTCTGTTTCTTTTTCTGTTTAGTTTGATTTTCTATAAGTGTTTACTACATCCTAGTGAGTGGAGTACTTGTTACTATAGAAACAAAAATGCAGGGGTCTAAAACTTTGATTTGCAGAAGTACTCTCAGAGCTGTGGTTGTAGAAAATTAATCAGCTTTTGGCCCTTCAGAATCAAGTATTCTGGCAATGCTGTAAATTATTTCATAGGCCAGTGACAATTTTTGTTTCCCTTTTTTTCTTTTATCTTCTTTTCTTTTAAAAAAAAAGCTTTTAGAGAAGATAGCACAAATGTGTGATAACCTGCGCTCCTAGCCCTGCCCCTAAATGCCATCAAGATCCTGTAGGTGAAACTCTTGCCATCTTAAGGAGGTAATCTGATTCCAAATGTTTTAATACTTTGAGGAAGAACTGTATCTGCCCTTTCTTCTGTGTTTAAAATGAAACGGGGTTTAAAATATGTGTAGCGTCGTTCCACCTGCAGAGAGAAACATCAGTGTCTCAGAAACCCTGCTGCAAGTACACCAGGGCTGTGTGTTTTATAGTGACAAGTAACAGACAGATGAGAGGATAAACCAGAGAGAGAGAGAGAGAGCATTCCTCCTGTCTGTCAAAGTTACAGCAGGAAGTGACCTTGGTGATACGGATTAATGCAGATACAATCCCCAACGCCGCGTAACACAAATAACTATGCAGCACAGCAAGTCATATCAGACAGGATTCATCTTGCTCATTTTTATTCTCTTGCTGTCCAACATTTGTGAATGTGTCTACACACAAACACAGCTGCTTAGAGCGTTTCAGTACAGCGTAGCAGGAAAACTGTAGGGTGGGGGAAATGTGTGCAACCCAATATAACGTCACACGACATTCTCGATTCTGATTGGTCCGAAGGGGTTGAGTTCATTTTCTCTACCAACAAATCACGATGCTTACATTAATGATCTTGTTCTAATCTGTTAATGATGCTCTGCATGCATGGATCGTTTTTGACATCTATGCGGTGATGTTTTTGTGTAAGGAGGCATTATTAAGGAGTTTTCTGTAAGGAGGCAAATTGTTTTGCTGATGTTCCACAAATACAGTATGTAATAGTAACTACAAATGGATAAAAAATTTCATGGATTGTTAATACAGTAAAATGATTGCTGTGTTGCTGTGGTATTAGAAGAACGAAGTACGTTCTGGGTGAGAACAGTCATTACACCAGTCTGTCTCTCATTATTTTCCTATAACAGCGCACAGCACACGCAAGTGGTTTATCTCTTTATTTAACAGGCCTACTACAGCAAATAAATGTAAAACTAGTTTCTACAATGACAAATTAGTTCAGGCTTTTTTATTATCCAGTGTTTGCATTTTTTTTTTTCATTCATTAATGTGAATGAAAATATCTTTATTTTCTTTATTTTCTTGGACATTTTATAAGTAAGTAAGTATAAGTAAGTTACTTAAAGTGTGTAGAATTGTAGCAGAAAGATGGACATTTTTATTTTTATTTTATTTTATTTTATTTTAGTGCCAATCAGCATTAATTTGGAAATACAAAAATCAAGCAAGAAGAAATGTTTATGGCAAAGATTTGGTAAGACTTTTATGACTTGGATATGCTAGCCTCAAAACTCCAGTGCCATACTTAAAATAAAAAAGGTAAAGAGAAAACTTTGAAAATAATGTGATTTTCTTCTGAAACAGAAAATCATTAGTACAAGTTACATTAGCTTCAGTAGTGTCATTAGTTTCAGGGTGTATATACTGTGTGTGTGTGTGTGTGTGTGTGTGTGTGTGTGTGTAAAAGAGAGAGAGAGGAAAAAAATACAAGGAATCTATGAAAGCAAATCACTCTAGTGTGTCTGCTTGTCCTCTCTGTGTATATGTACAGGGAGCTTTAATGAGGCGTGCTGGAACAAGTCCTGACAGCATCACTGAGCCCGAGCTGGTCAGGAAAATCTGTCTGTATCCTGCAGTGCTTCAGCCATTTATGTAATGCAAACATAGCACTGTTTCACTTTTTATTTCAGCCTAGCTGCACAACAGAGTCTGGCTTTGGACACAAGAAGCTCTGCACTTCTACGGTTATTTTCCATACAGAATAACATAACACAGCATCACATGTCTAATTTAAGTATTAGGTGCTATTTACATTTAAGCGTTTGGCAGACGTCTTTTTTGCAGAGCGGCTTACAGAAGTGAAAGGACATTGACGTCCATCCAACTGCGTAGTCGGGGGTTAAAGAGCCTTGCCTGGGATATGAACTCATGACCTTCTGAACAGCAGTAGAGTGCATAAGCACTGAGCTACAGCTGGAGTTTATTTAGCTTGTAAGGGAAGTGAGGTATGGAATCAGTTTGGAGAGATTGATGCATTTCTGAGTTTTTTTTTTTGAGGAACTAAAAGGTTCAGGGATGCGTGTGAACTACACAGTAATGGTGGATATTATTTAAATGAAAGCACATAACACGACAGATGTTCATTTTACTTTATAACATCGAGGTCGTGATGCAGTAAGAAGTCATGTTGCTTGTTGTTTTCTTGTACAAATATGTCATTAAAAATTAATGCAGCTTTAACAAGTGCAAATCCGAGCTTTCATTCCCACTCGCATGAGTACATTTGTATCTGAGAAGCTCTAAGAAACACACTGAGAGTTAGAAGTTTGTTCTGTTTATAGGATCAAGCTTGAGGTGTTTTTTTTTTAATTATCTCTGTCTAGTTCAGATCCCTGCGGTGCACTCTGTAAAATATTCCTAGCGCCGCCACCGGATATCCGAAGTGGCCAGAGATACTATAAAAGTCTATAAAAATCCAAATTTGCAGGAGTGTATCGTATAAAATGACCCTGACCTTCTCTAACAGGTCTAAGTGGTCTGGAGTACGGAGGCTGCAGCTGGCTGCCACTTCCTCTCAGACACGGATGACAGGCGCTGAGCTTAGAGGAAGGACGAGTAAATTTAGGCAGATCACTTTGCAGCATACCAGCACCGCACTGAACTGTGTAATAGAGCCTTTCTCAAAGACAGGGCAGCCTCAAACGGAGAAGTCAATGTCTATTTGGCTTGTTGTTGTGGATTTAAAAACACACTCACGGATGCTTGGCACGTCTCCCAGAGTTCTCTGTGTCCTTAGGGGGGGAGTATTCCGTTTCCGGAAGAACAAAAACGCATTCACCTGCTGACGTTAGACGTTAGGTGGTTAATCTAGCCATATGTTCACCAGGACCTCATTAACCTAGCATCAGTGAAATGGCACTTAGTGTTCTGCACCATTTGGTTCTGGAAGGAGAAAAGCTTTTATTCTGCTTAATGTGCTGGACTATTTAAAAAAGTGCCTGTCCTAAAATAAAAACTCAGAACAAAATGAAATGGGGCTTGATGTGTTGTATTTTTTCGAAGAGAACTGAAATATCCTCAACTTTTTGTTTTTGTTTAAACAGACCACAGAATGGGAGATTTATATTATTATTACTACTTCCTGCTTATTCCTTGGTTAATATACAGCTTGCAAGCCTTACTGTTCTGAGGAATTTCTGGAGGTCGTTTCCAGTCTTATAGCACTTCCTATAAAGTATTAACTAGGTATATGGAAATGAGAAATAAATGCTTTGTCATTATTAGAAAACATAACTTTTATTCATTTATAAATTATTTTGCAATAGGGGTGGGAATTGCCACAGAGGCAACAATACGTCACTGTCACAATACTTGGGACAGGATACAGTGTTATTACGATACAGCAAGCATTGTGTATTGTGTCTGTGATACATTGCAGTTTATTTCTCCCATATATTATTAAAATGCATTATATGCCATAAGGAAAAAGTAAAAAAGGATGTATAAAATATATGATGATAAATCATAAATATAAAGATAAATCACTTAAGATATTTTCCTCCTTTAAAGTAACCTATAATCTGTGCAAAGAGCGTATGAAGTATAAAAGGGATCTCATTGTTGTAAGGTCAGGAGGAGGGGGCAAATCATTTCTGAGGCATTGGATATACCAGGAAAGACAGTGAAGATGGTCATCAAGAAGTGGATAAAATGTGGTGCAAGAGAACAGGACATTCCTCCAATACTGATGAAAACATCAGGAGGCTGCCAACATTAAAGGAGCTCCAGGATTTTCTGAAAAGTATTGGTTGTGTACTAAGTGTCAAAACAATCTCTATTTTTCCTATGTCTGAGGAAAAGAAAATCTTCCAAGCTTCATTTTGCAAAAAGCTACATCGAATTAATCGAAAACGTGGGAAATTTTGTTATGGTCTGATAAGACCAAGATTGACGTTTTGGTCATAATTACAAAAGGAATTTTTGGCAAAAAAAACCCACTGTGCATCATCAAAAGGACATCATTATGGGGCAGCATTATGCATTGGGACTGTTTTTCTTCAGCTGGAACTGGAGATTTATTCAGCAGTTCCAAATATCAGTCAATTTTGGCACAGAACCTTCAGGCCTAAAAAAAAAGCTGAAGCTTTAAGGTGAATGCAAAAAATTTAGTCTTTCAGCACAGCAATGACCCAAAGCAGACCTGCACATCAATAGAAGAATGGCTTCAGTAGAAGAAGATCAAAGCTTTGGAATGGCCCGGCCAGAGCCCAGACCTGAATCCCATTGAAAATCTGTGGGGTGCCCTGAAGAAGCCTGTGCACAGGAGATGCACTCACAATCTGACAGATTTGGAGAGCTTTTGCGAGGAAGAGTGGGCAAAGATTGCCAAGTCAAGATGTGCCATGCTGATACTCCTGCACATAAAGACTGAATGCTGTCATTAAATCAAAAGGTGCTTCAACGACGTATTAAGTTTAAGGGTGTGCATAATTATGAAACCATATTATTGTAAGGTTTTTATTTCTATTTTTAATTTTCCCCATAAAATATTTCAGTTTGTTTTTCAATTGAAGTGTACATATTATAGGTCACATTAAGGGCAGAAAAAATTCTGAAATGATTTATTGGAGTTGGTCTAATCTTTTTACATCACAAAAACCTGGCATTTTAGCAGGGGTGTGTGGACATCTTATATCCACTGTATGTACCAAAACAACAGGATATTAAATAAATGTAAAAACAATATTGTGATACTGCACTCTTACGATGTTTTCTCCTACCTCTAATAATCTACAGAAGTTGTGTAGAATATCATAAAAAATGTATTAAGCTGTGGCCTTAACTAAAATATATTAAGTCTCTGAGAAAACCCATTTGGAAAACTGACTTCTGATCCAGGAACGCTTGTTTGTTCATTTTATTGACGCTATACTCTACAGGCAACTGTAGATCCAGGGGGCGGAGCTTTATGAATATGTGCCGGAATCATTGTAGAGCCCACCTAACCTTTAGAGACGTAATTTTTTTTTTGATTTTTCCCCGATTTTCTCCCTAATTTAGTCGTCTCCAATTCCCACCCGTCAGTGCTTTTCCCCCCTTGTCACACG
>JAOVYV010000017.1:16415035-16425360 GCA_025674545.1 Hassar affinis | reverse complement strand
ACGGCCAATCTTGCTCTCTAGGCTCCCGGCTATGGACAGCTATAGCATCACCCGGATTCGAACTCGCGATCTCCGGATTAGAGACGTAATTTTAAAGAAAAAAAAAGGATAATCTGACTACTGCAGCTTTATGGTTATAATTAATGTTGTGAAACGTCCATCAAACAAGTTCATTGGCATTATCGCTTAGAATAGCAGCTATAAACATCAGCGTCATTCCATAATCTCATAAAACTTAAAGTTGTAGCTTTACCTGTGACTGTTACAAAACGCTGACACTGAGGACTTCTATAAATGCAAAACAAACATCTCCTTACGAAAAACAGAAATAATTCAACACCAGTCAGAATCAGGAAGATTTAATCTAATCTGCAGAAACCCAGCAGTCGCTCAGAAGGAAGTAACAGAATCTCACACATCCTGCTGAGAAAGGTGTTCACCTTGCTGATGGCGTGTTTATCCACCTCCACATTCTAATGGCCTCAAAAAACCTCAGAAATAGAGCAAGGGATGCACTCTCTATTAAACCCAAACACTTTATCCACCAATTAAACATCTCGTATATAATACTTGTCCAAAATAATAAAATAGCTCAGCTCTCTTCACAGACTTTTCTCAATTTACGCAGTGGCTCTTTTCACACCAGATGAGGTTTGATTATTTTGTGTCTGGTTCATTTTGAGGAAACTAGTTTAATCACACATTTGTGATATTGTGAGAGAATGGGTTTCTGAGCGCACGTGGGTGCTACGGCGCTTTAATCACTCAGGTGTAAAGCAGCTTCATTTCTGCTCAGTGCTGATTATAGATAATTACAATAACAGTGCCAGGAGAATGAGCAGGGTGTGAAGAGGGGCGTGAGGTTATTAGTTTTCTGACACGGTAATTCATAGATGGTTCTGCCTGGCCGTTGTTAGTCTGATGAGTCAGTAGAACCAGGAAGTGAATCCATCTTATGATTAAAGCTAATGATTTAGACAGATGGCATATACTGTGTATAGTCATTCAAATACACAGGTAGTCATTTATATAAACAACATAAAGCCACATTGAGCATGGAATCAAGACATAGTAACAGAGAACATCAACATTTCTCTCAGGTGCATTGGTAAATAACTAAGACAAGACCCCATATGACTGAAAAGGCACTTTAATTACATTTAGCATTAAGCTAAATAGAGAAATATCAATTATCATGACGGAGGAACTCTGAGCTTAGACAGTAATGTCTACTGTGAAACGTATTTGTTCATATAAACCACATCATTCATTTCAGGTTAAAAAAAAAAAAGGTAACCTAGTTGAAGCAGAAAGTTATTAGTCATCAAGATTGATGCTGCTGTTTGAAACACTGCAGCCTCCATTTTGTGTCAGTTTTTAATGAATATAGTGCAAATAACAGCATCATAAAACACTTCTGTTTGAGATTCTCAACAACTCCACCTGGTTTGAGATGAATGTGTGATAAATTACCTAAACAGCTGGCTTTAGGAAAAAATTACTCTTCAAAACTTAATCTTCACCACCATGTCTTGGCTTGTTATATTTGGGTAAAGAAGAAAGCTTCATTTTTGACCAAATTATTGTTTTGTGTTTTTTTTATTTTTTGTTTGCTTTTTTTTTTTTGTGGTACAGCAGTTAATACTTGGTATGTCCCCCACATGATCTTGGAGGGAACATTGCACAGTCCTCACAATGATGTTTGTTGAGGCCCCAGCATTGAATTACGATTTATCTGAGGCAGTGTTGCACACCTATCACCCAGAGTCTTTCTACACTCACACTGCTGTCGTAAGTTTGAGGTTTTGCCGGAATTCTTGTAGCCATGGTACACCCTTGAAATGCTCATACGAGAAAATCCAAACTTTGCTTCTACCGCTGAAATGCATTGACCCATCTCTCACTATTAAACCATGCTGAAAACTGGAAAATCGTCATAACTTGCCATTCTCACAGTGGAAACACCTCTAGAAGCTTCCGTAGATGTCTATTGCTTTATATACGTGACATATCAGTATGACATGCATCAGTTGCATTACTCTGTATTTTATATAGGTTCAGGGTAATTATGCCTTTATGTCATAACCAGTTATTACCAGCAACAAAACACTTAATGCAGAGATGACCTCTGCTCCGGCAAGGCTTACACAAAGTTGAAACATTTTTCAACAGTTTGTACAACTACCCCGAAAAGATCTTCCCTCCTCAAAGTCTTCCATTTTGAAATGACCGATAACAGGCTTGAACGCATAGAACGCATAGGTTCACAGGTATATATTTATGTACTCATTGTAATTCATAGGTTATTGTTTCCATAGCAACAAATATTTTCCACGGCCAGAGGAACATATACTGTGTGGTTTCTTGATAAAAATAAGCTGTTTTTTTTTCCATGTTGTTTTTTTGTCTAAATAACTTCATGAGAGAAAAAAGAGAGGGAATGACTGTTTATAGCTGCTATAACACAAATGATGGCATTTAATTATTGATTCGTGGACAGTCCACAGTATTAAATGTAATTGTAAACAGTTTATCTACAAAATTGTGGCTTGTCATTTATTAGGATATGAAGATTTGTAATTGTTGGCAACTCCTGTGCTATGAGACAGGTCGTTGATTGTTTTCCCATAACATCACAGTATTTTATTCCATTTTTATAAGGTACAATACTTTATGTATGTGAAGTTTATAACCATGCTTTGAAAGATAGTGTATGAGACAGTTAATAATCATTCCTAATGCTTTATGAATGCGGCATTTGTTGGATGGTTGGTCGGTCGTAGTGCCTCTGATCCCAGGATGTGCGCGTTCGGGAGTTGACTCTCTCTCCGCTGTTCCTTGTGCGAGGATCTGACTTCACCTTGTGTTGTGACCTTTGACCCTAAAGTTCTTGTCCTCTTGTCCTCTCTTCCCCTCATCCTTCCCCGTCTTCTTCCTGTGTGTTTCTCTTGCAGCCCGGTAACTCTGATCAGCATGTGTCCCGAGCAGTATGAGTGAGTATATACACCGGATTACTGCACCCTTCGTCCTCTTCCTCCTCTTGTTCCTCACCCACAGAGCATGCTGCCTGCGTCGACGCATGAGTTCACCGATCCATCTGCACGTGCCTTCATCTTTCACTTTCTTTCTGTCTCTCTCTCTCTCTCTGTCTTAACTTTCCATATTCTATCCATCCTCCACATTAACAGTCCAGTCCAGTAGCTCGCCAGTTTTATTAGCTGTAGAGGTGTCTATGTGTTTTGCTTTATTCTCTTTTGTTTTTTTATAGGCTGGCTCAGTCACCTCAGCTTCCCCATGATGACACGCACTCGAGGATAGAGCAGTATGCCAACAGGTAACCATCACAACTATCACATCACGTACACACACCTCAATGTACACTGTCTCCAGGCAATATGGTAATGTGCGACTTATTTTGCTGTTTGTATAATGAATCACAGTGTGGTGTGTGATATATGGAGCCATTTATTTCTGCAACACACACACAGACACACACACACACACAGCTGTAGCATCACTAAAGCCCTGCTTTGGCCTCTGCACATTAAAAGACTTAGTGAAAGTGCATTTGTACTTTTGTTAGTGAGCATTATCATCACACACGAACGCGCACTCAAAGTTATTATAGGAGTGTAAATGTTCACCGCTTCTGAATCTTCAATCCCATTATGCGCTCTTTGGCTGGGTGAGACAGTCATCCAGCTGCCAGGCCTGAGAAATATTCGGTGTTATGTGTGTGTATTTGTGCGTTTTGTTTTTTTTTTTCCCTAGAGATTACTTCCCTTCTCAATATTAACATATGAAAAGGAACAGCTTTGATGTGGAAGTGTGTTAAACAGGCTGTGTGTGCTTATGAATTAGATTCTTTCTTTTTTGTTGTTGTTGTTGTTGTAAGAGCTCTGATTTTCATTCCATTGAGCCATGTGTTCAGCATGCCACACAGCTCATTTATCCTCATCTGTTAATAAATGCACAGATTACAGTATGTTCAGTGGCTGCTCGCTGTTATATATGTTACATCTTCATTATCTCGTCATTGGTCGAGTAGGTTCTGTATGCACACCGCCTGTCTGGTGGTGGAGGAATTGGGATTAGAAATCTATATCTGACTTTCAGTTTTTTTGCAGTGCTGTGAAAAAGTATTTGCTCCTTAACGATTTCTTCTGGGTTTTTTCTGTTTGTCTGTCTCTTCTCCAAAATCTCTTGCTTGATTTTCTTTCTTTCTTGCTTTCTTTATCTCTCAAAAACTATCTGTATCACTTTCTCTCTCACTTTCTGTCTCTCTTTCTCTGTCTCTGTCATGCTGTTTCTCTCCATCTCTGTTGATCTTTTTCTGTCTGTTTTTTTCTTGGTTTTTGTCTCAAAAATCTCTTGCTCTGCCTTTTTTCCTCTGTCCATCTCCCCTTGTTTCCTTATTTCTCTTATTTCTGTTTCTCACTCTTTCAAAAATGTATTACTCACTCTGTCACTTTCTCTATGTATATGTGTCTGTCTCTCTCTTTCTCTGTCTCTCTCTCTCTCTGCCTGCCTCTCTCTGTCTTTGTCTTTGTCTCTTTCTCTCTGTCTCTGTCTCTGTCTGTCTCTCTCTCTCTCTCTCTCTCTCTCTCTCTCTGTCTCTGTCTGTCTGTCTCTCTGTCTCTCGGTCTCTCTCTCTCTCTCTCTCTCAGACTGGCTCAGATGGAGCGCTCCAATGGTTCCCTGCCTACAGACAGCAGCTCAGCCACTGGAAGCATGTAAGTACCAAAATTCTTTTACCATTAATGCATCAGGACATCAGTGCCTCTTTCTCTAAGACATCCAGAACATATTATGTTATATTTTGGGAAATGATTCTTTATCTCCTGATATATTTATAAGACAGACTTTGTTCAAAAGAGAAGTACAGTAAAAGATTTTATTGGAATCATATCAGGGCATAAACACACACACAATCATACACAAACATTCTTAAACTTTTACGCAGTGTCGCTTCTGTAAAGACTGGATAATGTGTGATGATGTGTGCAGGTTTGTGTTTGTGTGTGTGTGGACTCTACGTACATCAGATAAAAGGCTCTGTCTCAGCAGACTGATGATCATAATGACAGCTGTGCTCAGAAAGAAGAATGAGCTAATTAAACATAAAGCTCTCTCTCTCTTTCTGAATCATAAACTGCTTCAGAGCTGAGAGGAGATGCCTTGAGATGGAGTTAAAGTGTGTGTGGGAGAGAGTTAGAGACATGTAGTCACTCTGAGAAGCACTCCCGATTAGAGCCAGAGGACGTGATGCTCATATTCAGGGAGCCGTATAAATCTGTCATCAATACAGAGTTAACGCCTTGACCGCGACGCAGCCGAGATCTCCACCTCAGTGTCGTCTGTGCCATCAAGTGGATGGTCTGAAATCTTTCCTCTGGTCTTATATTTGTAAACTGTGTCAAGTCAGATACATCAGCAAATAAAGCTAGTTTATGACAAAAATCGTCATTGTATATAGTCATGTACCGGATATAAAAAAATGTAAAACCAATGCGACTGCGAAAACTACACAAAGTAAACAAGAATGTCAACATTTCTCTCAGATATGTTTGTTACTTAATAAAATACTCCTCCTTATGACCGATATGACTCACATTTAGCATCAACCGCTAACTTATCCACCATATTGAGAAGCATTGTGTCACTGGAGAAGTTTACGAAGTACACCACAAAGTTTAGAGTATTTCTATTTAAACACCATGAACACTCGTTTTAATGTACAGTTTTTGGTTCCCCCAAAAAAAGTCATTACCAGTCATAGCAGTTTCAATGGTTTGTGTTTGATCGATCGTTGACGTGAATCTCTGACGTGAATCTGTACCTTTTTGGGTTTTTTTGTTTTTTGGACATCTTTTAAAACTTTCCTGTATGAAAGGGAACTTCAAGGATCCAGAGATCCAGACACCACATATATTATATTACACACATGGAAGTGTAGATGGAGCAGTATTGACCTGTCTTCTTTGCTCTAATTTTTTTGCTGATGTGAGCAAAACGGTGGCAAGATTACGAGCTCAATATACACTGTAGATATGTCATCCTAGCAGAAGATCAATAAACAGTTACTTATCTCCTCATGAAATCTGAGCGAGTGGCTGCTGCTGCTGCTGATGATGATGATGATGATGTGAGTAAATCAAGAAATAACATGATGATTAGAGTGAAAAAAGAGAAGAGCAGAAGAATGTAGTTGAGGATGAAGAGAAGAAACTACAGGTCATCTCATTAGCCAAAGGTCAAATGGTGTATTTGGTCGTCAGCATTACACCAACCGAAACGGGTGGTGTGTTAGCGGTTATCATGACTGCTTTTAAATGAGCACAGTCAGAGGCTAGGCTTCAAAAATTACGCGATGGCCAATTAAGCATGGTAAGAAGCGTTTTCTATTTCAGACTGCTCTGTGGGATCGAACCTTCTGTTGCCAAGCAACACAATCAAACACTTGTTCTAACAAGAAGCATGCCTGTTATACTTTTCTCCCAGTTTAAAAAAACACGAAGGACTTAATGAAATAAAGGAAACGAGGAAGACAGCGGAGGAAGAGTGAAGCAGACAGACGGTGTTGAGGGAGCTGAGCCGGCGATGGCTTTTGTAGATTGAACCTGATTGAGGCTGAGCGTTAATCCTCTGAGACATACGCTACATCTGAACTCCTTTCTAGTGCTTGTTGTCCCCTTAGGTATTCTCTCTTATCTTCCTCTTGTGTATAGTATCTTTCCCACCTCTTCCTTTCACTTGTCTTTCTCATTCCCGTCTCTTCGATATCTCTATTCCAAATTGCCGACTTTGCTTTCAGGTTGGCTTCAGCTCTTTGATGTGAAGCCTGGGCAATCTCGATGATTACATGGCTGCACGAAAATGGGTCCAGGACACGAGCGGGTCCTTCCATATTGCCACATTTCTGAGGAGCGTGCATGGCCAAACCTAAGCCAGGTCCTCAGATTTACAAGCAAGATCCATCAAAGAAATTGAAGTAGAGCAAACAGTGGATATATGTGGCTTGTTTCACAAGTTGAAATTTAATGGATAAGATGAAACTGATATGAAGAATAGTCAGTTTGAAGCAACAAACCAATCTAAAAGCGCTTCTGTCTGTCCCGTTAATCAGAATTAGCCAGTGGATTAGGCGGTAATTATAATAATTATAATTACTTTTCCATAGGAGCTGAGAAAAGCCTTGTGAGAAACTCATAAGAAACTCATCAAATCTTTTCTGGATTGTTCGTTCAATATATATGAATGAGAACTTGTGTTATCTCAGTGCACTTATCATGCTGTATATGACATCTTGTCATCATTTTCTTTTATTTTACATTATTGTGTTTTGATTTTCTACAATACAAATGTTAGATTTAAGACCAGCATTTCTGTATAATAAGGAAGAAAGGAATAATAGACATAGGGATGTGCTTTTATATGAAAATAATCAACAGCAGGGTAGTGTGATTGATGCAGGTTGTCTCAAAGCTCCATGGAGTTACAGTTACAACCAGGACGTTGATTATTTTCCAATAGCAGCATGTCCTGAGTGACTCCTCATACATCACAGTAATTCCCCAGCATGAAAAAAAAATGTTTAAGTTACAGCTTTACATCTGATTATTACACAAATGTGCTGTAGAATCCTTGGATAAATACAGAAAACCTATACCCGTATCCACCATATCCACCATATCCATAACACCTCAGCTGCACAAGTCTCAGAGCTGCTGTTATAGGAAATGTGTAACACCTTAAGCCTAATCAGAATTAAAAATGCAACAGCATTGTGATATTATTGATGTTCTTCAAGGCCAGGAATGAAGTCTGTGCTAATGACCGGACAATAATGATGATAATATTTGTGTTTAGGGATGAGGAGCACGCTTTGATTTTGCAGTACTGTCAGACTCTTGGAGCCGAGGGGGCATCCAGCAGCCAGCCTCAAAGCCCCGCCCACACACCCAAAACACACGCCCTGAGCTCGCATGGCCCTGGGCAGGCGCTGCAGAGCCCCGCCCAGATCTTGCAGGCTGTTGAGAGGGAGGAGAGAGGAGAGCTGGAGCGCATCATCACTCGCCTGGAGGAGGAGCAGCGGTATGCAGATGTGCTGTCTGTCAAAACACGCTTCACACACATAAAGCCCCGCCCACTTCATCTGCTTCATATGTAGCAGAATAGGCTGCTGTTCAGACATTTATTAACAGTTTGAAGATGATTATATGCTGACCAAGATGGAAAGTTTAGCAGGGAATAATAATAATAATAAAATGAAATAGATTTATACTTTTCTTATGTGGCAGTGGAAGAACATGTTCACATTTACTGCTTTGAGAAGAGATTCAGATGACAGGTGGGAATTTGCAGTGACAAAAAAAATTGATTTAAAAACAAAAGACAAAAGAATGACATTTTCTTAGGCATCTGCTGTGTGGCATAGGGTTTTAATTAGCTGAGAAACTCTTCTGCCTTGTGATGATTTATGAAAAGAAAATGTCTGTCTAGCAAGTTTTCCCAGCAGCCCAAGAAGTTCAGCTGTTGTCTCAGTGCAAAGTTGTTACTAGAACACTGAGAGAATCCAACTATCACATCTGTTGTATGTGTGTGTGTGTGTGTGTGTGTGTGTGTGTGTGTGTGTGTGTGTGTGTGTGTGTGAGAGAGAGAGAGAGAGAAGAAAGTCAGACATTGATAAACAATGCTGCAGATTCTGTCTTTGTTGCCAGGAGTGTAACGCAGGGTGAGATCACAGACAAGCGGTTTGTGTATATTTCTCACTGGAGAGTGTTGTAGCTTAGTACTGTGTCTTGTTGGGGTTTGGCACGCATCACAGCAGGTTCAAGATCTCTATTCGAGTCCGTTCTTCAATGAAAAGCAAGCGCTCAGCAACCATAACTTTACATACACACACTATCCTGGTCATGACATTATATAATTATTAATGCAGCTGATTAACGCTATGCTACACCTAAATCTAACCTGAACCTCACTGACCAGCTTTTGGCTTTTTAGTTTGTGAAATAAAAGCTGCGGTTTTCAGCTATCTGTCTCCCTGTAGGTGTCTGCGCAGGGAGTATGAGCAGCTGCGGGAGCAGCATAGGCAGCGTGGCACGGAGGGTGTGATGAGCGTGGAGAGCGTGGAGGGGGCAGTCCCGGACGAGGCCGACCTGCTGGCTGAGGCTAAGCTCCTGCGGCAGCACAAGGGCCGGCTGGAGGCTCGCATGCAGATTCTGGAGGATCACAACAAACAGCTGGAGTCTCAGCTCTACCGACTACGACAACTTCTGCACCAGGTAACACACACAAACACACACACACACACACACACACAGAGCTCAAGACATCTTGCTCTCTCTTGTGAGTGAGTCATGTGACACTTCAAATCTGCATTATTTTATTGTTCAACAGATTTTGGACATTTTTTACAGTTTAATTGATGATATTCTTGACAACAGTTGAATCAGCAGATGGGAAAAACAGATTGCCTAATAGCTATTTCTATGATTATGTTTTCACTGTTTTCTCCATTATTTATATACCTTGGGTCGTCTTTGACAGACTTTTATAACATTATGATTCCATCTAGATCTTCTCATCCAAACTTTATAATAGATAGCAATAGGACTAAAGTGGTTCAAGCATTAACAGTAGTAAAATGACTGATAGTTGAACATACCTGTGTCTCCTGGCTGGCTCATCCATTAACTCTTGGAAAATAATTCAGTAAAGAGTGAAGAAACATGGGAATAAAGTTGTCACAGACTTGTTAGCTAAGTTATACTTTTAGATAAACAAATCTGTGTCTCCTGGTTGGCTTGCCGATTAACTTTTGTAACTATTTTGTGACTGCAGAGAAGAGGCAGGAGACACAACAATACGTTTAGCACAGCAAACTTTATAGCAGATAATTATAGGACTGGCAGATACCTAAACCCATGTCTCTAGTCTGGCTTGGCCAATAATAGTATTAAATTAAATGTCAGGAGATGGGAAAATGTTGACACAGTGATAGATAAAAGTAGATATTGATGGGACTGTTAGCTATAACTTTCAAACCGTCTCCTGGCTGGCTCGCCATTAACTGTTAGAAAGCATTTCTTGGGTGCGGAGAAGAGATACACTATGTGTGTATGAAGTTGACTTTGATTTGAGTAAACCTCAATCTGGATCTACCCGTCCCAGATAAAGTCACTGTAGATAGTGACAGGACTGATACCTAAACACCTGACTGGCTTGTCTAATACATTTTATACTTACAAACTGGATTCCAAAAAAGTTGGGACACTAAACAAATTGTGAATAAAAACTGAATGCAATGATGTGGAGATGGC
>JAOVYV010000017.1:16373705-16385508 GCA_025674545.1 Hassar affinis | reverse complement strand
TAACCCTCCATTACCCTGAACCTCATGTTGCATAGCCTTCATTTTTCAGATTGCTGCATCATTGGTTTCTCTTTTTTTAATGATGTAATAACAGTCATTATATTCTATTCTGCATTATATTCTTGTTACATATGACTGATTCGGATTTGCTTTTTAAAACAATGTGTCAAAATCACTGTCATGAATTTTTTCCAATTTTAACCAGTGTTCACACTCAGATTAATTCCCCCAAAAGCATTTAATCACTTAAATAGCTAAAATATAGCATGCTCAGAGGGCTTAAATAATTGGTAATATTTCTTACAAACAGCATAGACGTTAAACTCCGATGGTCCTTTGACAGATCCAGACTTTTTATTAGTTTTGCTACTAAAGTTACTAAGCTACTAAAATCATTCTTAGTAATAATTTGTATAAATTGTATTGAATTCTTTGGATTTGTATTATGTGTCAGAGGATTAGCAAAGTAAGAATTTCATTGCACACAGTAACATCTGTTCACACTATGCATACAGAGCATCTGGAAAGTATTCACAGCACTGCTCTTTTTCTATATTTTGTTATGTTACAGCCTTATTCCAAAATGAATTACATCCATTTTTCCCTCAAAATTCTACACACAATAACCCATAATGACAATGTGAAAAAAGTCTGTTTTTTGCAAATGTAATTAACATAAAAAATAATAATAATCACATATACATAAGTATTCACAGCCTTTGCCATGACACTTGAAATTGAGCTCAGGTGCATCCTCTTTCCACTGATCATCCTTCAGATGTTGTGACAACTTGATTGCAGTCCACCTGTGGTAAATTCATTTGATTGTTCAGAATTTGGAAAGGCACACACCTGTCTATATAAGGTCCCATATTTGACAGTTGAACACGAACCAAGCCAAGGAATTGTCTGTAGACCTCCGAGACAGGATTGTATCGAGGCATAGATCTGGGGAAGTGTACAGTTTACAGTTTCAAGTACAGTGTACAATTTCTGCAGCATTGAAGGTCCCAATGAGTTCAGTGGCCTCCATCATCTGTAAATGGAAGAAGTTTGGAACCACCAGGACTCTTCCTAGAGCTGGCCACTCTGGCCAAACTGGGAGGTGACCAAGAACCTGAGGGTCACTCTGACAGAGCTCCAGCATTGATCTGTGGAGAAAGGAGAAACTTCTAGAAGCACAACCATTTTTGCAGCACTCCACCAGTCAGGCCTGTATGATCAAGTGGCCACTCCTCAGTAAAAGGCACATGACAGCCCGTCTGGAATTTGCCAAAAGGCACCTGAAGGACTCTCATACCATGAGAAACAAGGTGGCCTGAATGCCAAGCATTATGTCGGGAGGAATCCAGGCACCACCCATCATTTGGCCAACACCATCCCCTACTGTGAAGCATGGTGGTGGCAGTATCATACTGTGGGGATGTTTTTTTCTATCAGGAACTGGGAGACTAGTCAGGGTGATTGAACATCTCTGGAGAGATCTGAAAATGGCTGTGCATCGATGCTCCTCATTCAACTTGATGGAGCTTGAGAGGTTCTGCAAATAACAAGAGAAAGGAGAAATTGCCCAGAAATAGGTGTGCCAAGCTTGTAGCATCATACTCACAAAGACCTGAGGCTGTTATTACTGCCAAAGTTGCTTCAACAAAGTATTGAGAAATACTTTTTTTTTTTTCTAATTTTGCAAAAATTACAAACAGACTTTTTTCACATTGTCATTAAGGGAAAAACAATCAATGTAATCCATTTTGGAATAAGTCTGTAACTTAACAATATGGGGAAAAAGTGAAGTGCTGTGAAGACTTTCTGGATGCACTGTATGACAATAAATCTCTTGAATCTTGAATGAAATTGTAGGGTTTGTATTGGAATTGCAATGTTTCAGAGTCATTTTTTACACTGCATACAACAAGCTGAGAACACACATCTATACACACAGAACCCACCAAAAAGGTTTAACTTCATTGTCAGTAAAGTCTTAACCAAGGAATTAATTGATTAATTAAAAGAAAAATATTTTTAAGCTTTGTAATATCTGATTTAGTTCTGCCTTTTTAACTGGGGTTTTGTCTTTTAAAATAAATGTATCAATTTATTTACTTTAATTTGTATGTTAATTTGTATGTATGTTGTTTTGGTGACTTGAATTAAATACCTTTTGTGTTGGCACAAAATATAAATTCCCTTAAATCATTTGGTACAAATTAGCTTTGCTAACTGAAGCGATTTTTGGCACATGTAAATAATAACATATAATATAACATGCTTTAAAAATACAATACACATTTAAACATTAAACCAGTGATTTCCAACCATTTTGGCTTCTGATGTCTTATAAAATCCAGTGTGTAGCCAGGTTGCATTTCAGATATCAATGAGTGTTCAGCTCCACAAAACAGTGTTTTTTTTCCTTCTACAATTCTCACATGGTTTCTTTTCAATAAATGGTCACCAAATATCCTCTGTCTTTTTTCCACTCCCATTAATCATCTCACAACCCCTCAGATTTATCTGGTGTCGCTGTATATAAAACTGTATATAAAGTAAACATAGCACAAAAAGTAAGGAAATTTGTGTTTGGTAGATTATTTCTTTGTTGTAACAATACTTCTCTGCAATAAATCATTGGAAACCATTGGAAAGCAATGAGCAGTAGAGCTGAGAATGTGGGTTGCGCCCAAGAAAAAATTGCCAAATCTTCTCTGCCATTGCCAAACAGCTTATTCTGCCATTGACATGTTTGGTGGACTGGATGATTGAAGTTTGAGGAAAAACAAGACATATTGGTAATTTAACAATTTATTCAATTAACAAACAGGAGCCTTACTAGTGGGTAGATGAACCATAAACTGCCACAACAGCCTGGCACCTCCGCCTCATGCTGGTCACCACCTTGGTCACACACAGCCAATGTGGTTGTCTGACCTGATTGGCTGCACCTAGGGGTACCAGAAGCTCAAAACAATAGCAACAGCAAAATAAGCTGAATTCTCAGCTCTACTTCTCATGCCACAAATGCATGTTCTTTACAAATGTGGAACCATTTAAAAGGGAAATTAACAGGCTTTCCAATGGTCTTATTGCCAAGAAGTATTGTTACAACAAAGAAATAATCCACCAAACACAAATTTCCTCACTTTTTGTGCTATTTTTAGTTAAAATTAGCTGCCCCTCCTACAACAGTAACATGCTGCTTACACACTGATGCTTCATATCATATATAATAATATATCAGTCAGTCAATATTTCCATTCATTTTATTATAATGCACTATATAACAATATTTTTCTCCATGTGTACTCATGCACTTTTACTTAAGTCCTGTTTTACTGTCTTGTGCATGTCACTAATACACAGATATTTTATAAACATCTCTAATCTCCAGTAACATTAAAGACAGGAACTTCTTGTAGAGCAGGTTCTGAAGTGGCCATTGCCAACACAAGAGTGTTTTATTGCTGCCAAATCATATAAGTTCAAAAAACACATATATACAGTATATATTTTAAATGCAATTACAGCCACGGGCTCCTAGAATGAAAGTTCTCTAGTGTCCAGGGTCGCCAGGCATTTTTTAAATAAATGTGATAACATGTCTATGATGTATTTTAACTTTTTAATGTATGTTTTGGTTGTCATTTCTCACAACATTTGTCATTTCATGCACAGTGCTCTGATCTGTTAGGATCTTCTAGCTCATTAGCTATCATAAACATTGCTAAAGATTGAAAGTAACAATGGAGAACAAAAAAATTGTAGCTCTTTTTGAGTTGCTATATTTTTGTATGTTACATCAGTTTAATGCTGACGGAGACGACAAAGGCGACGGATCTGCATAACACATACGCAAACTCCTATGTACTTTTTTATATATTGTTCTTATTTTTTATATTTTTTTTCTTTACTTGGACTTTTGAAATCTCATTGTAAACTATTGTTATACTGTTACTCTGTCCCTGATAATTACCTATTCCCCTGGCAATAATCTTTTAAAAATACGCAAACTCCTTTCCTTTCATTGTGGGGGCGGGTCTCTGAGGTAAAATCCAATCAGCCAATCATGTAGCAGCAGCACAACAGAACTTCTTGTGAAGTGATATAACCATGTTCCCTTTAAATAAAAAAGGCATCAATCATCTTTAATATTTCACTTTTATCAAATAAAGCGAATAATGAGGCAACATTCAAAAGTTGTTTCTCTTAAAATAGACCAGTGATAATTGGCAACAACATTTTCAATGGCCCTACGATACCTAGCTGGATGTAAAATGCAAATCAAAATGCGTTAAAACCGAGATTAATGTGCAATTAAAAAATTTACCAAATTACAGCTCTAATAATTATAATCATATGTGATGAGTCTACACAAAACAGCCCATGTTAAATGTGGCATGAAAAATCAACATAGTTTGCAAAACTGTTTACAAATTAAAAAGGTCATCAACTTGTGTTCAAATGAGGTGTCGTGATCTGAATAGCAATAGAACTTTATATTAGAGAACATGCCTAAACAATCAGCATCATCAGCAATCAGCAAGCAAAAGTATCAGGGTTTGGTTATTACAAAAATTCTATTCTTTAAAGAACACATAAATCCATTATTAAAAGATGAAAAGAATGTGGCATATGTCACATTTCTTACATTATTCCAGGACACAGGAATTTGGCACACTACAGAAAAATCACTCAGATCTTCATATTCTTTAATGACAAACACAGAGGATTTGTACAAGATGAGCCAGGACAGGTTGTGTTCTGTTCTTGTTCTTCATTTCCTTGCACTTACACTCATCTATCCACACATACACATGCACATGCATATGTCCTCCTCAAGGCCTGACACATGGTTTTAAGAGCTGACTTCTTCTATCCTTTTTAAATGCTGAGGGGTTTGAAGTACAGGACAAGCGCTATGCAGACATCTTATCTCACCAGGTAAAATAGCAAATTGTGCTATTAAATAAAGACACCCTGAGCTCTAGTGGACATAGAGGGACAAATAAAACAGACAAAATGAATGAGGGGTTTTAAAACGGTGCTGTGAAACCTGAGAGGATGGACGATGGACAAAGTAAAAAAGACTGAGAGAGAATGCGAGCAAGAACAGGATGCTTTGATATCTTCAGAATAATTTACCTGCTTCCCCTCAACTATTTATTTCTCAATATGTCTTCCTGGAGAGTAACAGAATTCACCCATAAGCCACCCATTTATTTAAAGGTCATGCTTTTTTATACCCAGCCTTTGAAAGCAGCCTGGGCGATGATGTGAGCAAAAAGGTCTGATCTAAATACAGCCAACATGCCGAGGATTCACAAAATGATTTAGCAGGATATTAAATTTGGAAAGGCAGTCCACAGAATAATGATAGCTACCACATGTGCAAGCAGACGAGCTTCCAACAGCTCGAAGATGCCCTTTTGTCAGGAAAATGGCCATATTGTCAGAGAGAAGATGGATAATGGATGATAAAATGGAAATATGAGGAATCCAAAGCAATGTTGTAATAAAAAAGTAACAAGATGTGATTTGTATCCAAACAGAAGATACAGAACAGTGAAGCAGCTGAACACTTTCCTTAAAATTCTTCTTAAAAATAAAATATTTAAACAACAATCAAAGGATGAGGAGAAAAGGGAGGAAAAATTTTATAACTCTAAATACAAATTAAATGATTTAATGTAATTAAATGAGTTGAAAGAGTAATGTAACAAAAAAAATGTAGTCCTCTCTTACACTGCTGGTGCTCATCCTTCATAAGCAACAAGCACTTTCTTAGTTGCTCATTGAGTATGCACTCCTGTATACATGTCTAACATTGTCCTTTTGCCTGCATCTCAGAACAGCATATGGAGGACCGTAAACGTCCAAACTTTAGCAGGAAGTCCTCCTGCGCTCGTACCAAAGCTTCCTCGTCAATGTATACCGCTGCCCTCCTGGCTGTAAGGTAGTACTGCACCTTCCTGAGGCTCCAGCCGAGCACGTACATCAGCAGGCCACACACTGCAGCTGTGGAGCGTCCAACGCCTGCGTTACAGTGCACATACACACTGTGACCATTTTCTAGCAGACCATAGAGCAGGTACACGGCCTGGGGCAGCATCCGCACGCGTCCTGCAGGGGGAAACACATACAGCAAGACACCTCTTTTTGTTGGTTTTTAAATTGGACACTTTAGTCTAATAGCCCTAACACAATCTTCATGCACAGGGGCTCTGCATTTCCCCTAACCCACCACCCCTCAATAAAAAAGGCAGATGAGGCAATTGACATGATTCTGAAATGGCTGCCATTTGCATCGGTAACTGTCCAATATTAACAGACACCACTGGAAGCCCCGCCCCCTTTCCACCATCTCATATTGGTCATTTTTTGGGCACTTTCCTTGTCTTGACTCGTTCTTCCCACTTTAAAGATGTAGCCTTCCCTTGTCTTGACTCGTTCTTCCCACTTTAAAGATGTAGCCTTGCAGTAATGAAATACAGATTATTACATTACTGTGAAATAAATTCTATCCACCAAAAAGTTTTGGCCAAAAATGGCACTTTTGAATTTATAGTCATTATGAGCATTCCCTTGGTTACTGGATTACTACTATTATAAACGGCTATTATAAAAATACTCCACAAAGTGCAATTTCAAACCAATAAATTCTATATAATAAAATGTTTCTAAGTGCCATGAACCAGTTAAAAATGACCTAAAAGCATCTCATTACCATTTAGTCCCAAAGGATGAAAGAACGTATGAACAGGCATATGGAAACACATCTATGGCTCAAACTATGCCGCTAGTGCTTTTCTAATATCAGTTGCATGTTATGCTTTAATGAAAAAAGGAAAACTATGGATTTGTATACTTGAAGGGAAAAGTAGATTTCTGTCCAGCAAGATCAGAGAATCAGAATAAGATCTGATAAGATCCTGACACTCGACACCGTTTGAGGTGTATGATGCTAACCCGCATCTTATGTGCTTTCCTTATTTCTTAGCCACATTAGTCTTATAGCTTCATGAAGCAAACTTCAGATGCCAAACAGCTGATCAATTTTACAATTGTACTCTTTTGTAAACACTACTGCTTTCCAGTATTCACTTCTGAGCAATATGATGTCCAAAGCAGGGATGAACTTTAATAAAACAAAAGCTGTAGTTACCATGAGATAACACAAAAGAATCTAATATAATAACTCCAAGCAATATCCAGCTCTCTGTGGATAGAGAGTGCTGTACTTGTATGCTTTTTCAGGTGGACAGGAAAATAATCTTGTAACCTTGTATTAGTGCACTAAGAGTTATGTTTAGCCATGTGTGTTATGGGCTTGTTTATCTTTTAGCAGCCCTGCTGTACTAAGTCCTCCTAACCTCCTACCATACATATCTACTCTCTCTCTCATATTTTTAATTGAAATAATTTACAATTCAATATTATCACCTTCAAAATATGATCCTTATGAACGCAAACAATGCCGCCACGCCTCTGCCAGTGTTGGTAGCAGTGATTGAAATCGTCAACTGTGAGGGTGTTCAGAGTCTTAGTCACGGCTCTGTGAAGGTTCTTTACTGTGCCAAAATGGTGGCCTTCATCTCCTGTGATCACTCTGTTCAGGAAATTGGTCTCTCTTGTTAAACGACCCAACATTTACTTCAAACTCTCTTGCATTGTTCCAGTGACGAGGCACTTCATCAAGGTCTCACAAAAACGAATGTGTGCGCACTGCGAAGGCTAAAACGCAACTCAAACGGGTCCTACTGTTTAACTGAGATCCCACTCTAACTGACCTTGAACCACCATCCACATTTGTAAGCCCTACGGAGTGCAGGGATTTCATTCTCATTACATTCTCATATACAAACATTGCCAGCCACTGGGAGCTGAAAAGTTAAATTGGGGTCAAGCAACATTGAAGCAGGTGTGAACACAAGCGCAGGTTGTGCCTCAGCATTTTTGGTCTTTAGAAATCTATTAACAAATCCACCAGGCAAGTCAAATCGCCAGTGTGGTACAAAGACTCAGACTAAAAAGTAGTAGCTGGCATACAGAAAGAGTATATAATTATTATCTTTGTCTTACAAGTTCTAATGCAGCACATTGCGTTTGCCTCTCTTACAAAATGTCAGCAAGTCACTGGCCAACGACCAATTGATAAAAGGTAAATGATATATTCAAGTCTGGCTAGTATTTTTTACTTCTTTGTAGCAGGAGAGTTATATGAAAGCTTTATTTTGAAAGCTATTTTCACATATTTCGCAGTTTCACATATAAGTGTGCTGCTGATTATGAAAAACGGCCTTCATTCAATTAATCCATTTAATAAAAATCATTACAATGTCAACAACATGTGTGTAGTGTAGCAGGTGCTGGGATTTAGAAACAGTGTGTATAGTTACAACACTGTGTGAAGTGTATTTAGTTTAAAAAATAGCTTCAGACTAATTACAAATTATAAATACACTAACAGCCCAGCAACTGATTAGTCCACCTCTATATTTATATAATATATGATAAAAGGATAGATACTGTGACTGTGTCTAATTGTTATAATATACACACCCTCTGTGCTCATGTCCGGTGTCGGGATCCAGACGTAAGCCAGACCACAGTCTCTGTACAGGCACATCATGGTCTCCGGTGTCATGTGCTCATTGGGGTCACGCCGGCAGCCATGTGAGTTGTTCATAACATTCCACTCGGTCTGGAAGTTCATCACAGCTGTGATGCCCAGCTCGTGCTTCAGCTTCACAGTGACATGCTCAACCCGCCGAGGGCAACTGCCCAGCCAAATTCTTGGCAGGATCCTGCATGAGGAGGGTGGGGGATACACATAACAAATTTCACATTTCCTCAATCGTAAGCAAATTTTGTAACACAAATCCAAATGACTGGTTCAAAGGATTCCTCAGATCAATCCTATGGCCTTTGTGGTCCGATGTTTTAGTTCCACTATCCCAAATGGTTCGTGCATAATGTGTTGTTTTTCTTGCTAATCCAGCTAATTAACAAACCAGTTCTGAGTCAGTGTATGTGTGGCAGATTTAATGCGTAAGGTGAAGGGTCTGAAAACCACTGCATTGTGCTGAAGATTAAAAAAAATAATATTTGTAATGTTTAAAATTTGCTGCAAGCAAAACTAGGTTAATGAATGAATGAAAGTTACATTTGTACAGCCCCTTTCTCAAACTCAAGGACACTTTACAGTCGACATAAAACTTTAACACCAGTTACACACCGGTGAGAATCGGCAGCCAGTTGCTCACAGCGTACTCAACCGGAGACCACAGCAGGGCAGGGAAGGGAGAGTGGACAACACACAGGACAGAGCACCATCCACCACTGGGTGGCAGATACACAGCCATTCACACACTCACACCTGGATTATAGGGCTAATTTTTTACATCCAATTAACCTAACATGCATGTCTTTGGACTGTGGGAGGAAACTGGAGTACCCAGAGTAAACCCACACAGACATAAGGAAGACATGCAGACTACACACAGAAAGGACCCAGCCCCACCTGGGAATTGAACCCAGGACCTTCTTACTATGAGGCAACAGTGCTACCCACTGAGCCACTGTGCTGCCCAAAAAAATGAAAAAAGCAGTTAAAAAAGCAGTTCACTCTGAAGTGGAAGGATTTCAATTTGAAAGACGTTAGGCTTTTTTTTTTTTAAACAAACAGCTCCTCAGTCAACATGCTTACTGTTTTCAAAGTTCAAAAAGAGCACACTAGCTCCTGTTAAATGTTCACTGAACCACTTCTCACTGAATGCACATGACCGCTCATAATCACGATTCCTTATGGTGAAAAAAAAAAGATGTATTCTTTTTCTGGCTGCTTCTTAAGGGAGAGTTCCTTTCGGGTTATCCTATGATTAAACATTTTTTTATTCCAATGCCTCTTTCAAGATGACCCCAACCCCTTCCACAGGACACGAGGGCTCACTGAATGCTATGAAGAATGAAAATTATATAAAACATGATTCTTGATCACAGGTTTCACAGTGACCAGATCTCATCATAATTGAACAGCCCTGTGAGAGTTTGGACCAAGTAGGAATATCTTTTGGAAGAACAACATTTATCCATCTAGTGTAGTTCCAGAGACTTGTAGATCTAAGTAGTACAAGTACTTAATACTTATATATAGTACACTAAATATTTTTAGAACATGTTTTTTTCTATGCTTTTTATGCTAGCACTTTCAAAGGCTTCTCTAAGAATTTATTTCAGACTGTACAGACATCTTTTTAAAGACTATAACAAACACTGGCTGATTTTCAGAACAGCTTGGACCATGCTGAGATTTTCCAAGCATTATAAATTATTTCATCATTTATTTAGAGAGGCATACAAAGCAGAAGAGACAGCATCGGGTTCATTTAGACTGAATCAAAATGGGTTAATGAAATATTTAATAACTGAATACATTTTAAACTTATGATGACAATTTACATATAAAGTGTCTTTAATTTATGCACTTTTCAAGAAAAAGAGGTTTTTCAGGTTTTCCAGTGCTTTGGGCCAGACAACTTATTCAACTATTTTATTTCCTTTAATCACATTAGAATAAAACATAGCCTATTCTGAAGCCATTATCACTGGAAGATTTTCTTTTGGATAACAATTTCCTTTAAACAATTTATAAAAGTATGCAAATGACTCAATGGATTCATGGATGTCTTTGCAGGCAGTTTTAACTTCTTCACTTAATGTATGAGAAGACTGCACATACCTTTTTTGACTGAAATGTAACCTTAAAATCAAAACTGTGATACATTAAACCTCTGTCAATGGTTTTTTTCGACAGTTTTCTCCCTTAATTTGGTCACGTCCAATTCCCACCTATTAGGATTTCTCCCACATCACACGACCACCAATCAGAGAGGGCGAGTGCTATCATCTGCTTCCTCTGAGACATGCTATGCCAGTCACCTCTTCTGACTGAACTGCAGCTCATGCAACATCAGGGATAGGTGTAACACACTCAGAGGAAAGTGCTCCCACCCACCTTCTCTATGCATGAGCTCACAGAGGCCCATGATTAGCTAGTGTCCCTCTGATTAATATAGGAGAGAATATATACTACCCATCCCAACCCAAGAGCATGCCAATTTTGATCTCATGGGCAGCTATGACATCATCTGGTTTTTGGATGGTGGTTTTTTTGTCACATCAGAGCTTCCAAAGTTGAAAGAAAATTCATAATTATTTTGCAGAGAAGCACTGAGCTCCATCAAGGCATTTTCTTTTTGTATCTCCCAAGCAATCAAATTAGAAGTTAAGGATCAAGTTAGAAAAACAAAAGTAGTCTTTTTATTTAGTGAATATAAATAATATTTCAATATACAGGGGTTTTTTAGTGTGGGAGGTTTCATGGCTAAATTGGACCAGCCTGGTGCCCAATCTTCATTAATTAATTGCACATTGCACCAGTAAGAGCAGAGTGTGAAGGTTCAATTAGCAGGGTAAGATCACCGTTTTGCTCAAAATATTGCAATGCACATAACATTATGGGTGACATACCAGAGTTAAAAAAAAAATTGTTGGTGCACGTCTTGCTGACGCATCTGTGACCAAGATAGCAAGTCTTTGTGATGTATCAAGAGCCACGATATCCAGGGTAATGTCAGTATACCAGGAAACGTTTTCCACCCCCAGCATCACATAGTGACCTGACCACTATCCTGCAAGAAGAATGGCTCAAAATCCCTCTGACCACTGTTCAGGACTTGTATATGTCATTCCCAAGACAAATTGACACTGTATTGGCCGCAAAAGGAGGCCCTACACCATACTAATA
>JAOVYV010000017.1:16359335-16373143 GCA_025674545.1 Hassar affinis | reverse complement strand
AGGCCCTACACCATACTAATAAATTATTGTGGTCTAAAATGACAGGTGTTTCAGTTTCATTGTCTAACACTGTATATATATATATATTTCAGTGCTAATATTCCATCATTGTAATGTAAATAAAAATAATATAACAGCTTGTGTAATTTTGGGATGCTCACCAGTACGCAATGTGACATCCCAATTTAACAGGTCATACAAACAGCTCAAATTCTTCTGTTTTTCTGCCTCCAAAGCTACAGCAAAGACAAAGGACCTCCTCATCACCAGAGTTACACCAAACTTGACTTCTTCTCATCACCAGAGTTACACCAAACTTGACTTGATCTGCATTGTTGATAATAATACAGCTAATCTAAACAGCAAACAAGGTTAGAACTAGTTATGACTAGTAAGACTGTTGTCATGGTTACAGTCACTTTTTTTCCCTGACGTCAACACAAAATGCACTCCAAATGTGTTGCTATATTTCTGAAGGATGGCAGAGTGAACTGTTTGAACTGTGATGAGAGTGATATTTGAACAGGAGTGAGAAATGGACCCTTGAGGAGGAGGAGAAGGACGATCTGTGCCGCTCGCTGGTTAGAATACGGAGGTATTTTTAGAGCCTGTGTGACAGTCAAACCCCCGGCTTCTCCCCCTCCTACAGTCATCTCATTTATCTATTTGTCATCCTCTTTCAGACAGAAAGAGAGAGAGAAATAGAGAGAGGGACAGAAAGAGGAAATGAGAAGGATGTAGATTTCACATTTAGAAGAAAAAAAATGCTCCATCTTTCTTCCTCACACACCCTTCTCAGTGAGACAGAACAATCTCTTTAACCTTTTCCTTCTCTTTTCTAATGATGTGCTAGAATCTCTGCAGACCCCAGGCATTAGAATCAGCTGCTCTACAAGGTAAGATGGAAGTACTGCCAGTTTTAGAAAAAGTGCTGTTAAGCTGATACAAAATGTTTCGAATTGTTGGTTTTGCAGTTATGGGCTAAAAATCTCTCACTGCCCCAAAAAATCAATATGCCAATATATGTTTGCCTGATGTCAAGACACAGTATGAATTGATATTTTCATCACAAAGTCATTCCTGTTTACATGCATACTGAGTAACCTGATCTAGAAAACGCCTTGAACTATTTAATGCGTTGTGCAATGTGTCTCAAATGGTATGTATACACAATATATTATTATACTATTATAATCAAGTCACTATTATACTATGAGTAAGCAGTACCTGATTTTTGTAATGTGGTATTTTATTTTTTGTAAGGTGGTTACATCTGAAATTAAAACAGAAACGACAAATTATCACTTGGTACATCACATCATTGAACCCCCAAAACATCCACTAGATTCTAATTCAAAGTGTAGCAGCACTCTCACCCAGTGATTTGGGTTTTAATAATTGTACATCATTGTCACAACAGAATAAACTCTCAATGACAGGATTCCATAAAATTAGTGGGGCAACAGATGAACTAATTAGCTATTAGTGATACTATTCATTATGTACTCTTTGGTGACCATTGTGCAGCCATGTCCCTGTGGTGCTACAAATATTGTAAAATAAAACTGGTAAAACCTTTTATTAAGCATCACAGCACATCAGCAACCATAGACACGCGCTAAAACCTTGGACACACCAGACGACTTGCATAGCCATCGGATCGCTGTACTGTTCACACTACACAACTTGCTCCCTTGCAAGCCATTGTGGTTTGCAAACTACATGAATGATCAGCGATGGGGGGGTCTCACACATTACACGATCTATCATCAGGAGGAATCGCTGATGAGTCTCTCAGGTCCCCAAACTACATTTTGTCATGAAAACACATGTGAGAAGTGACAAGGGGATGACGTGTTATCATGCGTGAAACAGGGTTTTGTTTCCTTGCATAAAATTAACATCAGCAAGAAGCGATTGACCCAAGTTGATTCTGTGCTGATATTAAAAAACACACCAAAAAAAGCTTTATCCACAGTCACTCCCAAAGCAGCTGAGTATTTTAGAAAATCCCCTATACTTTAACCTTGATTTCAGGAATTTGTGGTGCTTATTGGAAAGGTACAGAAACTAAAAAAAGAATACGGATTACACTATATGGCCCAAATGTTTGGGGACACCTGCGCATTACAAGCCATGCTTGTCGCCATTTAAACAGCTCCTCCCCTGGGTTTCCCCTCAATCCATATCTTGCATTCTCATTGGCTGAAGCTCTACGCCGCACTCACTGCCAGTCATAACCTGGTCACAACATTTCACACTACAGCATTTGGACTCGCCAACGGGTCAATTCACATATAATCGAGATCTGATTTTCCAACCCCAAGCAACCATTGATTTGCCTCCGAGCTGGAGCAACTTCCAATACCTGCTAGCGAGTGGAAAATCAGGGCTAAACTTGTGTAGAGCGAACTGGGTGTTAGTGTGAACATTGGGCAATAAGTGAATTTATACAAGCTCTCATATGATACAAACAATTGTATCCAACCAGCTGGATTGTCATGAGTGACACATTTTCTAATTTATTCAAGGCCCAATAATACCTCCATTCACAACACAGCTTGGTGTAAAAAGTGTTGGATAAAGCAAAGCTAAATAGAATAAACTCTGTATTCAGGACATAACGATAGAGTCCTATTATAATAGAGACCATGTGACTTTCTGTTCTCAGGGTAAATTACACATCATCACATGTCAAAGCCTTCAATGAGAAACAAGTAAAAATCAGCATGTTTTGTCATGTGGTTATTGTGTTAATGAAGCTGTGCTATTCAGAACAAGTGGAGTATGTTGTGTAAGTGTACATGTGGGTGAATAAGGAGGATACAATGTAGGATCTTGTAAAGGTTCTCAACAATTATTAACTGCAAGTGTATTGCTTTTCCCCCCAAAATGTCACACACGTATAGTTGACTGGTCTATGTGAATAAGTAGCACTCTGGTTTTATATTTTGTTTCACTCTGATTTGATATTTTATACCTGAACTATGGCATGATAGCAGGAGTAAAGCTCTCCTGTCTTTAGATGACAAAATGACATCAGTATAAGATTTAATTTTTGGCATCCATATAAGATTATTTGCTGTTAATAGCGCAACAGCACCACCAATAGGCTTTCTCACTTTCCAAATTCCAAAATCATATCTCAGCACACCAAGTCCACTTGTAATTGGATTTTATTTTTTTGTAAATACTGTGATGCAAATGTAGTTTTCACTGATTAACACAGAGAACACACTTACCTTTGGCCAGTATGCTAACAACCTGCCTTGCTAGCTAGAATCATAAATTATTGATGTCAGCTGTTTTGTGCAGATGGAATAGCCCGATAAATTATTTCCCTTCTGTCTGGGCTTTGCTTCTAAAGCTGACTTTATCTCTTGGGTGTCCATTTAATTCCAGGACTTTCAAACACTATTTTTTGGTTTTTAAGGACTACACAGGAGATCATTTCACACGGGATGCAAAAGCCAGATTTCACTATAATCTTCACCCCAAAAGATGGATTGTTTTTTGTGCAGTGAACAGAGGCTGTATTCAGTAGGCTGTTGCAATTAAGGAATTTCCTCTGCAGTGATTTAGGGTGGCTTAACAGTGTGATATACAGTATTAGCACATTTTTTTGTTTCTGCAAATTACTTAAATTATTCTGATTTTAGTACTATATAAATAAGCCTTACTGTTAGGCAATTATTATCTATGTTGTTGCTTTTTAAATGACAAATAAAATAATTGTTTATTGTTAAATGCAAAACACATTGTTAAATGTAGAAATACAGAAGGGCAATGAAGGGCAATAAGAATGGAAGTTAGGCTACTCCAGCACCAAAAACTCCAGCAGCACTGCAGTGTCTGATCCACTCACACCAGTATAACACACATTATCACACCACCACTAGATCAGTGTCACTGCAGTGATGAGAATGATCCACCACCCAAATAGTACCTGATCTGTGCTGGTCCTGTGGGGGTCCTGACCATTAGAGAACAGAGTAAAGGGGACTAACAGAGTATGTAGAGAAACAGATGGACTATAGTACAAAGTACATCTTCAGTATATGGTAAGGGGAACTCAGAAAAATGGACAATGAGTGTAGAGAAAAGGACATGGTCACAATGTTATGTCTGATCAGTGTATGTGCAAGTACTTCTAAGTTATGGTGATTGCATGTAATTGCAGTTGTGTTCAGTTCATCCTAGGGAGGGTTTCATACAGAAATCTTGCACATTACTAATTACATCTAATTACTATTTAGTTTTAATATTTAGATTTAAACACTGTTTAGACGTTACAAACTGGGGGTAGAGTTTACCTAAATCAGAAGTGTGGCTCAGTAATATGCAAGTAAGGAGTAAGGAGCAGTATTAAGTCCAGCACCATTGTCTTGATGTAACCACAATATCACACGAAATATGTCTTTTAGGCTGTAAAAACTATTGAAAAAATCATGTAAACCCATTTCAAGCAAATATTAAACACATGAATATGATATTCTCAATTGATTAATCAATAAAACCATCACTTTAAAGTACACAAAGTTTTTTTCCCCCACACTTAGAACATCAGAGGATATAGCATTTTAATCTGAGATATTGCTTTTTATCAAGCACATTTTTATGGATATGAATTTATGATTTATATGGAAGTTAGGAATTAGCTGTAAGTGTTGCCAGTGAGTGCTTGGTCAGCTTATTCTTTAAACTGCGGTTTTCTATATGGGGGAGCAAATCATTTTAATGAAATATCTGCATTATTTTATTAAAAGCTTGATGAAATAATCTATATTATTATTATATTAATCTTTATTAAGCATACATTATAATGCCTTACATATTTAAATGTCTTTAACTCAAGCTTATTTAAACACTTCTGGACAAAAGTGTTTCCACTACTTCAAGCACTATATATGAACTCTATTCAAGTAAATAACACTTAAAATGGCCCTCGTGATGGCCATAGAGATTTACGAAGTAGGAAACGATGAGAGGAAGTCGACAAGGGTATGTTAAAAACAGAATCGGGGACACATTGATTCCTTCTCTCTCCCAGTCTGTCTTTATTTGCTTGTTGTGAATCATGAGCAAGCACATGCCTAAGCTGCAGCCCTGCAGCAGTATCTAGACCCAGATCGATTTAGCCTTTCTAACACATTCAATTTGGCATTTCTCCAATGGATTTAGCCAATGGCATCCCATCAGAAGCTATTTATGAGCCCCCTCAACAAATGATTCTGTATATTCTGTGTCAAAACTGTGCGTGGGTAGAATTGGTTGTTCTCTCCATTCATCATAATTATTAGAGAACTGGGCTGCAGGAAACATCCACAAATTATTACAGGTTAGAAAGTTTCTACAGAGTACACAGATAGACGTGTCAGAATGACATTATTTTTAACATAATGGGACTGCTTCATTGGAGGTTAAGATTATTAAGTGCTTTCCCTGCCCTTAGTACCAGGTCAATTCTACTTTATGACCCCTGAGTCAATGTGAGTTATGTCCTTTTAACAGTTTTATCAAAAACATAGAATTTAGCACAAATAACATATTATCTGGATGCAATTCAAATATGCGAGGAATAAAAAAACACTTAGGTATGTCCTGTTATATGAAAATAATCAACCACATGGTGTGATGAAGGCGGAGCACTGAAGTTGATTATTTAATAATAAATAATCAACTATAACAGCACAAATAAGTGTTATATTCCCCTTACAGCACAGCACTTTGACAACAACTATAATTTTTAGTTTATTTATTAGTAAATTGTACTTTTTTTCCATTTATAGTGATTTATTGTTTATACAATATACAGATAATATACATATATAGGCAATATACAATATACAAGCAATATACAGGTTATGTACAAGACAGACAATATACATTTTTTTTTTTATTTTTCAGTATTTGCAGATGAGAAGAACAGTAGTAGCTATGGCATAACAGGTGAAGAATCTGCTCCGGCACCTGGTAGTTTGTGTATACAGGGTTCTGTAAGGCCTGATTGAGGGGAAGATCCAGGGTGTGAGGAATCTGATGTTTCCTAGTTCTTGAATATCACAAGTTCTGGAGGGTGGGCAGGGAAGCACCACTGATTTTTTCTGCTGTTCATACTTTTCACTGTAGTCTGTTTCTCTCCAGTGCTGTGGCTGCTTGGAACCAGACCATGACAGATGTGCACAGGACAGATTTAATGACTGCACTTTAGAACTACCTCATCAGCTCCTGTGGCAGACAATACCTCCTCGGTTGCCACAGAAAATACATGCTCTGCTGGGCCTTTTTGAGAATGGAGTTAATGTATGTCTCCCACTTGATACCAGTTGTTCAAAGGACTTCATGGCCACAGACATCAGGGTGCAGGCCTGTAGTCATTTAGTCCTGTGATGGAGGGTTGATGGTGAAGCGTTTAAAGCAGGAGAGTACTTCAGACAGCTCCAGAGATCTGTTGAAGATCTGCATAAAGTTTGGACCAGATGATCAGCACAGGCTTTAAGACATAAGGCTCCTTTCTTTAAGACATAAAGGTCCAGGTTTTCTGGTCCTGGTTCTTTCCTGGTTTTCTGTCTCTTGAACAACCAGCTCTCATCCTCTTTGCATATCTTTAGTGAAGCCTGAGTATCACAGGGAGAGGATAGGGGGTTTACCAGAAGTGTGACAGGGGCTGTTGTTGATGGGTTGGAGTGAGGGGTTTGAATTTCTCCCTCTCAAACCTACAGTAGAAGTCATTCAGTTCATCAGCAAGGTCTTTGGGGGGTGGTCTCCTGTAGTTTGTGATGTCTTGCAGGCCTCTCTACACTGATGAAGGGTTGTTAGCTGAAAACCTGTTTTCCAGCTTTTCAGAGTAGTTTCTTCTAGAGTCATATCCCCACTTCTGAGCCCATTCCCCTTGGCCTGATTATGTCTTTATTTTGCCTCATCTTTATCTTCTCCATGTCCAAAGAGATCCGCAGTTCTGCCAACTAAGAGCTCCAAAAAACTTTCTGGGTTTGTGAATATTGTTGTAAATATGTAATAAACCTGATGCTAGGCGGTTTTTCTGTAGTGTAAGTAATTGGGTTTTACAAACACTGGTTAAATAGGCATGCAGACTGCTTCTACAAACATTTGCAAAAAATGGGCCGCTCTCAGGATCTCAGTGAATTCCAGCATGGTACCGTGATTGGATGCCACCTTACATCACCAAGCAAAGTTTCAGGTGCAGTAGTGTAAAGCACACAGCGACTAGACTCTAGAGCAGAGGAGACGTGTTCTCTGGAGTGAGGAATCACACTTCTCCATCTGGCAATCTGAAGGACGAGTCTGGGTTTCAAAGTTTTTAATAAATAAAATCTGGAAAGTTGTTCCATGCATTTGTAATCAGCCCCCTGAGTCCATACATTATAGGGCCACCTTTTGCTGCAATTACAGCTGCAAGGTGTTTGGGGTATATCTCTATAGCTTTGCACATCTACAAGCTGAAAGTTTTGCCCATTCTTCTTTGTTTAGGGTTGTTGTCCTGCTGGAAGGTGAACCTCTGCCCAAATCTTAAGTCTTTTTCAGCCACTATCAGGTTTTCCTGTATTTAGCTCCATCCATCTTCCCATCAAATCTGAGAAGCTTCCCTGACCCTGCTGAAGAAATGCATCCCCACAGCATGATGCTGCCACCACCATGTTTCACAGTGGGGATGGTGTGTTCAGGGTGATGATTGTTGTTAATTTTCTGCAACACATAGCATTTGCATTTAGGCCAAAAAGTTCAACTTTGGTCTCATGTGCCCAGAGCACCTTCTTCCAAATGTTTGCGGTGTCCCCTACATGACTTGTCGCAAACTGCAAATGGGAATGGCTTTCTTCTTACCACTCTTCCATAAAGGCCAGATTTGTGGAGCACACCACTTATAGTTGTCCTGTGGACAGATTCTCCCACCTGAGTTGTGCAGCTCTGCAGCGACTCCAGAGTGACCAAGAGCCTCTTGGCTGCTTCTCTAATTAGTGATCTCCTTGCGTGGGCTGTCAGTTTAGATGGACGGCCATGTCTTGGTAGGTTTGCAGTTGTGCCATACTCCTTCCATATTTGGATGATGGACTGAGATGTTCATAGCTTGGGATATTTTTTTATTATCTAACCCTGCTTTATACTTCATCACAACTTCATCCCTGACCTGTCTGGTGTGTTGTTTGGTTTTCACGATGCTCTTTGTTCACTATTGTTCACTAAAAAACCTCTGAGGCCTTCACAGAACAGCTGTAGTTATATTGAGGATAAATTACATACAGGTTGACTCTATTTACTAATTAGGTGACTTCTAAAGGCAATTGGTCACACTGGATTTTATACAGGGGTATCAGAGTGCAGAGAGTCGAATGCATGCCACACTTTGGATCATATATGGTGGAAAGGTCTAATGAACTGAATCTCATTCCCTCCCTTATTATCATGCATAACTTTATGCATGTGTATGGCCACAGATTACACAATCGAAAGAGACTTTAGACTTGACTTGCAAAAAATGACTTGTGAGCATCTCTGCTGTGACTTAGTTGTTACTATAGACACAGTGACATTTGGGAACTAGTGAATATTAATCAAACTACTAACCAATCAGATTTGAGAATTCAACAGGAACATCAAACACTGTGTGTTTTTTTAAGGGTGAATGCAAGCTGTTGAGTGAATGACTATAAATGACAGCATAAATGCCTTTTTAATTACTTATTAAATTAGACTCTTGTTCTATAATGAGTGACCTTGACTTTGATTGTTTTCCACTTTATACTTTCTGCTCTGCTCATGTGAATCAGCACTGCTGGATAATTGGGACTTTCTACTGCACAGGAGAAGGACTTGATTTCTGCATCTTTCCACAGAGGCTAAGAAATACATTAATTATAATGGGTGAAAATGAACATGAGATATAGCCAGTAGCATAAGTGTAGCTGTGATGCCACTGCACTGCATTCATCAAGCCAGCAATCCCCTGCCCCTTGGGGCTTAATTAATTTTGCACTATAAATTGATATACATGCAAATTTCCACATTAAAATTGGCAGCCGGAGAGAGAAAGAAAATGAGATAGACGCTATTATTTTGTACTTGAGTAAAAAAAACACTGATAAGGTGAAGATTACAAGTCTGCACTTTTGGTGAAGGAACTCATCACAAGGACTTAAAGATTAGAAAGTCCATGACATTGAATTGCAAACAAGGAAACAAAATCCCTCAAAGTGGATAAAAACAAATTTCACAAAAGTGGAGTTCACCTCTAACAAAGCTAAAACTGTAAAACATTAAGTGCTGTTAAAAAACACACACACCCAACATTACTCAGTGTTTTTCTGAAAAGTTGACTTTTTACATTTTAGAAGCTCTCCTATGATGGAAAACTCAAGGGTGACACTCCTCCCTCCTTGCAGCCACTTCCTCTGACAATATGTGAAACGCTCTGGAGGTCAACGGACAAAAACATTGTAAAAGAAGACTACAATGTCAAAAATTAGAAGGCATGAGCTACACTATATTGCTTAAAGTATTCACTCCCCCATCCAAATCATTGAATTCAGGTGTTACAATCACTTCCATGGCCACAGTTGTAAAAAATCAAGCACCTATGCATGCAGACTGCTTCTACAAACATTGGTGAAAGAATGGGCAAGCACAATGCAAAGTGCCAAATGCAGTGGTGTAAAGAATGCTGACACTGGACTCTAGAGCAGTGGAGACGTGTTCTCTGGAGTGACGAATCATGCTTTTCCATCTGGCAATCTGATGGATGAATCTGGGTTTGGCGGTTGCCAAGAGAACGGTACTTGTCTGACTGCATTGTTCCAAGTGTAAATTTTGGTGGAGGGGGGGATTATGGTGTGGGGTTGTTTTTCAGGAGTTGGGTTCGGCCCCTTAGTTCCAGTGAAAGGTACTCTTAATGCTTCAGCATAGCAAGAGGTTTCATGAATTACATGCTCCCATCTTTGTGGGAACAGTTTGGGGAAGGCCCCTTACTGTTCCAAGATGACGGTGCAAAGTACACAAAGCAAGGTCCATAAAGACATGGATGAGTGAGTTTGGTGTGGAAGAACTTGACTGGCCTGCACAGAGTCCTTACCTCAGACCAAGAGAACACCTTTGGGATGAATTAGAGTGGAGACTGTGAGCCAGGCCTTCTTGTCGGTGACCTCACAAATGTGCTTCTGGAAGAATGGTCAAAAATTCCCATAAACATACTCCTAAACCTTATGGAAAGCCTTTTCAGAAGAGTTGAAGCTGTTATAGCTGCAAAGGGTGGGCCGAGTTCATATTAAACCCTATGGATTAAGAATGGGATGTCACTCAAGTTCATATGCGTGTGAAGGCAGGCGAGCGAATACTTTTGGCAGTATAGTGTATTTTGGCACAGCACAAACTAACTTGGTTAGATATTTGTTCACTCTTCACCATAAATATTTTTCCACTTTCACACTTAGCCTGAATATTTGAGTCAGCACTGGGGCTTATAATCACGTTTGCATTTTCATAAAAGAAGAACACTTCACTTTTGCGCATACATGTTTGCAAAGTATTAAGTTCTATATTTATCTGTTTATTGTATTTTTAATTATTTGTCTCAAATAATTTGTAATAATTATTTATTCATCAACACTCAAAAGGTGAAAACCATGACTGTGACAAGTATCTCTATTGCTCTCTCTTTTTTGCAAAGCTTTCAAACACTCACACCACAAAAGGTGCTCTAATTACAGTGATCCAGTACTATGAAAGTCTGGGTTCATTCTGATTGGGGCAGTGTAGCTCAGTTGTTAAAACATTGGACTTCTGACCAGAAGGTGGATTCAAATCCCACCATGGCCATGCTGCCACTGCTGGGCCCTTGAGCAAGGCCCTTAACCCTCACCTGCTCAGTTGTGTTAATGATATAAATGTAAGTTGCTCTGGATAAGGGCCTCTGCCGAATGTTGTAAATGTAAATGACTGGCCACCCCAGGCACCACCCCAAAATTATATATCTCAAAGTAGCCTACCTTTTGGTAAAAGGCCTCACCAGCCCCTTGAATGGCTGTTTATAGATCCATGACCACAAATACTTGCAAAGGTTTAGTTACAGGTCAGAGAATTATTTATTATTATAAAGCTCCGGAACTGCAAGATGGTAATACACATAGTTGCTTGAAACAAGCCTGTAAATTGGTGTTGAATGTTGGTGTACCATGACTAACTGCTTTTTTATTTTATTTTAATATTATGTGTTTTTTATCCCAAAACAACCAGGCTAATTGTATTATATTATAATAAGTATGCAGTATTGTATATTATAATTAAGTCATTTTTATTAATGAATTTAGAGGGAGACAGAACCCAAGATTTGCTGGCTTGTTTAGAGCATTTGACTGTGTAATAGACTTAACTTTTGTAAATGAGCTCAAAATAAGGTCCTATTTATTTGTCATTGTTAATGTTAACTTTCTTGACTATAAATGTTATGCCAAACAGAAGACTAACAATCACCAGTTAAATATATGCATGTAGCCTATTAATTGAATTTTTAGCCTATTGTTAACAGAATACCAATGCATATAAAAAATGTGCTGTGTGTGCATATTAACAACACATTGTGCCAATCTCCTGACATACCTTTACCACCCCTGCACAACCCCAGATAAAAATTCCTATAACCGCCTCTGTGCAGCACCAACTGGCTAGCTTCCACATCTGATACAAGTATTGACACCCAGACCACCGTTTTTAAGAGGACCAAGTAACAGTTCTCTGGTCCACTGCCGAAAAAAAAAACAAAAAACAAATGCTCATGTTATAGTAGCTTGACATGACTGCCTGCAGTCCAGATCTGTCTCCTACTGAAAATGTATGGCGCATTATTCATTCATTTTCTTAACCGCTTATTCCTTTTCAGGGTCACGGGAGAGCCGCAGCATATGGCGCAAGGCAGGAACAACCAATCTATCATAGGGCACACACACACTAGAGCCACTTTAGAGACACCAATTAACCTAACGTGCATGTCTTTGGACTGTGGGAGGAAACTGGAGTACCCGGAGTAAACCCATGCGGACACAGGGAGGACATGCAGACTCCACACAGAAAGGACCTAGACCGGCCCACCCGGGGATCGAACCTGGGACCTTCTTGCTGTGAGGCGATGGTGCTACCCATCGAGCCACCGCATTATGAAGAGGAGAATTAGACCACAGTGATCATGGACAGCTCAAGTCTTGTATACAGCAAGAATGGGCAAAAATTCCACTTGCAAAACTGCAAGAATTAATATCCTCAACTTCCAATGATTAAAAAGTATCATTTAAAATAAAAGGTAATGTGACCCAGCGGTAAGCACGCCTCTGTACCAACTTTTTTTGAGTGTGTTTCAGCAATGAATTTCTAAATTTGTTTATATTTAATATATAGAATTAAGTTCATCATTGAAAACACTGAGAATATTTTCTTTGTCCTTTTGTCTGTTAACTAAAGCTTGATGTGAATGAACAAATTACAGATTTTAGTTTTTATTGCATCGCCTCACAGCAAGAAGGTCCCGGGTTCGATCCCCGGGTGGGGCGGTCTGGGTCCTCCCCGTGTCCGCGTGGGTTTACAGTCCAAAGACATGTTGCAGGTTGACATTAGGTTGATTGGCGTCTCTAAAGTGGCCCTAGCGTGTGAGTGTGTGCGCGAGTGTGTGTGCCCTACGATGGATTGGCGCCCTGTCTACCGGCTTCCCCGTGACCCTGAAAAGGAATAAGCGGCCAAGAAGATGAATGAATGAATTAGTTTTTATTGCATCTTAAGAAAGTGTCCCAACTATTCTGGAAATGGGATTTGTACATAGCTGTTAACCTTAATATGAATAACCTTAATAACCTTAAAATGAAGCTAACTGCTGCCTCAAAATAGACTAGAAACATTCAGATCTCCTGACAAATAGCATGATAATTTTTTAATTCAGTATGTAAAGATGCTTCACTCAAGTATCAGGAGATCAGGATTGGTGAATAATCATAGCTTTGCTGTATCACAGGTTAGGCAACATGTAGGTCAACATGTTTTTCTAATAATATGTTGCAATTGTGGATCATTACAAGTCTGAAAAGCCTGAGGAACATGCCAAAGAAATGAACAAAACAATAATTACTATTTGACGTCCTGACTAGTCTGTTTATATGGGGCTTTCAGTCTAATCATCTTGCTCTCCTCAACCATTAACAAAAAATTCAAATATAGAATTCAACTGGAAAACAAATTAATAGAAGCGAAAAGCTGAAGGAAGGAAGTTTTATGGTTAATGCATCGTGCGTCAATCTCATGTACCTTCTGAGAGCTGGAAAAAAATGATGACATAATAGGAGGAAGAAAAACATCTGATGCTGTTTGAAAGAACACTTCTGAGTAATGCTATTTTATGTTTGTCCCTTTCTTTTTTCCTTTATGTCCACTGATTTTAATCCATCAGTACACACGTCATCTGAATGGCTCACACATACACACACACACACACACACACCAACAATCCTCAATCATTTCACTTCCCATCTGACACTACTAGAGCATTAACACTTGACGGTGGATGAACTCCCACTCAACTTACACAATGAAACACATATACACAGTTTACCACATTTTCTTTCAGAGAGAAACACAGGAGTGTAACCATGTCCTGACCATCACTTACATTCAGAGCTCTGCCAGTCAGAAAGGACTTAAAAGAAGACTTCATCCAGAAATCTAATTTACACAAGTGTGTACATTTACATTTACATTTATGGCATTTAGCAGACGCTCTTATCCAGAGCGACTTACAAGAGTGCTTAGTCATCAAC
>JAOVYV010000017.1:16347804-16359235 GCA_025674545.1 Hassar affinis | reverse complement strand
AAACTACACAAAACCTGCAAAAACAAGACATATGGAATACAATAACAGCAATAATAAATATAATACAATAAGTGCGGCAACAGCTGTGTAATTGTGTAGTATCCTACAAGAGAGTCTGAGTATATTTTTAGATGCAAAGCTCTTCACGGAACTGGATTGTAACTCACTCAGTCACTCACAAACTCACTCAATCACTCATGGTCAGCACCTGGAAACTTTCCACAGGGGGCTGCTGTTGTGCTTCACAATGTTCACAATTAATGTAAGCCTCAATTGCTTCAAATTGTATAACTGTCAAAGAGTTATTGTGATTGTGCTGCAAGGGCTGCATAAGGCACGAAAGTGTTCCATTTTATGGATGCCAGTTTTCATGTGCATATTAGTATGAAAACTTTTTCTGATCTTAATACATCTTAATACTTGATGAATGAGGCATTGTCTTTTGAAGTGAGTATGTGGTGATTTAGGTGTATTGTTTGCTTTGTGCACATTTGATAGCTCGAGTACAAAAGTAAAAGAACCACACTGAAGAGGCTATAAAGAGAAATGATGTAATATAGTGTTTGTCACAGTGTGAGTACACACTTGGAAAAGTGCATGGCCTGCTGTCCAGCGACGCTGAAGTAGAAGTTGGTTGTGTGCCTCATCTCGTCAGTGTGGCCGCTCACTTCAATCCAGTGACCGATCGGGTGACAGTACACCCCGTCAACCATGTTGCTTTGGTCATAAACACACTCCCGATCGTGATGTGGGCCATTACCTGAACAAAAAGTAAAAGAAACTAAAATGAATGAACACTTCCTGTCCTTTTTGCTCATTCTCTTTGTCTGGTTTTAAAGACAATATGAAATGGAAATACAAAGGGTTTTTTTTCCCTTCTGCAACATGACTTATTTAAATGCACCAAGGGCAATCCAATTTAATTGCATTGTCTCTGTATAACATTTTTAACAATAGTCATTATCATGAAGCATTCAGACATCTGAGGATTTAAACCTTAAGAGGAAGTGGACATAAAGGGAAGCCATCTTCCTAATGTCTAATCAAATTTTACTATGTTAAAAGGAGGTTCAGTGCGAACAGATTGTGAATAAGAGCCCTGGCATGAGCACAGGACAGTCTTTATGATTCCAGCAGCAGTTTTTGGTACAAATCTACATTATCCATGGGGAAGTTATCCAATGTGGGACAGAAGTTGTGGTCGAAATTTCTCGTGTAGGTGGTATGAACTGAAATGTTAGAAATATCAAGTTGCAAGACACAAAAATGGCATTTACTTTTACTACAGTAGCGCTACTTTTTCTGAGAATGTTCAATACACTTCCCCCATTTTATGATCTGTGTTTAGGTCTCTGCTGATAAGCAAACTCTGCGGGAAGCAAACTCGGTTTGCACTGTGAGACAGGATTGCAGTTATGGAAAATGTCAGGGGAAAAAATGGCACTGCTGTGTTCATTTCTCATCATGTCTCTTCTGTCAACCATGAGAATGCAATCAAATATGAAGCCTGCATTAAACCTATATTTGTATTAAATATTAATGCTTAGGCCATCACTGTGCTGTGCTACTATGCTGGAATGGGATAGACTGTCTGCTTTGTTTTTTAAATGCATATGTTGACCGCATGCTGTACTGTAAAGTGACAAAACTGTGGTAAAAGAGAAAAATCAATGCAACATGTAAGACAAATGAATAAGCACAGGGAAAACGCTTGATGAACTTCCTCAGGATCCCAGTTCCAGCCAGGCCTGCGTGTCCTGAACGTAATGTTCTTGAACATGGAGGCAGCGCTACGATTCCAGACGCCCTGACAACCGAGGGAACTGACATTATTCTTTGGCATACACTTACAGTTTAGAGCCATGCTATCAAGCCACACTGTTTATGTATTTTATGCATATCCAAATATGTGCTGCTGCATGATGAAAAGGAAATCACAGCATGCCAACAGAGAAACAAAAAAATTATTCCTGCAAAGAAAACAAAAGTGTATTTAAGCAGCCCTGCTTAGGGAGCCATTTAAAATTAGTGTGTTGGCAAAAATAAATAAAGCCAGACAAAATGAATAAACTCAGTCGCTGATGGAGTATGGAATGAATGATATCAATAGAAACTGGTTCAAGAGACAAAAACATTGAAAAAGTTTAATTTTCTCTGTCTTTATGACCCAATGTTTTAAATGTCAAACCAATTCAATTTAAAATTCCAATAGGGCAGAAGGACAGTGTGAGTGTGTGTGTGTGTGTGTGTGTGTGTGTGTATGTGTATGTATGTCTTCTCTGCACCATCAGTGCCATCTAGTGAGAAACACGGCCCATTACATTTTATTCTGCAAGCTATAAACACAATTAATCTTTATGTAATACAGCAATACTTTGCAATTTTGTTCAATTTAATGTACTTTTATTCTAGGTTATTCTGGGTCAGTCAAGGCCAGGCTGGTTATCACATTTTTGCAAATTCATCAAGGTGATGGTTCTTTCATTCTTTTGTTGAGCAGGCTACATGGTGAGCAAAAAACAATCCAACGCAATCCAAAGCATGTGTGCGGGTGTAGGATCATAATCAGCAATGGGAGGATATGATGTGGTTTTATCCAAAATGAAGACATCCAAAGGTGTTTAATTCCTCTTATACCACAGCAATTAGCCAACTCTTACATATTTTAAAATATATTTAAGAAATTAAAGGTAGAAATCTGCGATGAACTGGCAACCTGTCCAAGGTGTTTCCCTGCTTTCCAGTGAGCGCTGGGATAGGCTCGAGCACCTCCCGTGACCCAGCAGTAGGATAAGCGGCTAAGATAATTAGATAATGAGTGAATGAATGAATAATGAATGATCTGCACATTTTCTTAAGTTTAAAATTACATTTCATGAATGAAACAAGTTCCTGTTATTTAGTCAAAAATTTAGTCAATGCACTGACACTGGAGACTCCTTCCATAAATGCTAAACAAATGTTTCCTTACAGAAAACATCCACTTCTGTCAGCTGCCAGAAAGTTGGAGAAAATGAATCGACACCTTCAGACCACTCAGAATGGAGAATTCAACAGCACTGTAGTATTTTAAAAATTAAAATATTACGGATATTTTAATATATATTTTTATATATTTACGGATGATTTAATCTAACAGATACTTTCCCCAATACAGCTCCCATCAATCAACAGATACCTTCCCAAATATAGTTCCCATCGAGCCGCTTAAGGAACTTGAACCAGAACTTGTCTGTGTGCGGCTCGGTGAGCTGCACTTCCCCGACCCACAGGCAGGGGTCGCAGCCACACGCCAGCGTCCGCATCGGCTTCATCGGCACCGCCTTCCCGGCGTCCCAGTGCCCGAGCTCCGGACGGGATCCCGATACAAACACCTCGATTTCCGAGCGCTCGGGGGTCAACACAACTCCAAACCTAAACAAAACCATTCTCGGTGAAACGACAGCGAATTAAGTGGTGCTCAGTCGCTGTGACAATACTCTGGCATTAATAAAAATCCCGGCGCTAAAAATAAACAGTCTGCTTTCTGAAGGCGTTAAATAACAATCGCCTGGATAAAACCAGTGCCTGTATCAGTCGCACACTGAAATAGGAGTCACGTCATGGCGCTATCTTTTCACGTCATGTTTAACCTTTAAGGGTAACAGCGCTGCTGGTCGTTCCCCAATGAACCGAGTCTTTTAGGTGAGCCGACACATACCCAAAGCGCCGTAATCGACCATTCTTCTTAATTTAAATGCATTTTATAATAGGTTAAAGTCACAGTATAAACATATGCGAAGACCAACAGCTTTGGCTGGTTTTCATAAAAATGTAGCAAGGAGCCGTTTGGGAGTCTTGAAACTGAGCCAAGTGATCTGACTCACTGAGCACCCAGTCGGCTAAAGACCCTTCAGGGTAACAGCGCGAACTCTGTAAACGTTTCCGGATTAGTACCACAGATTGAAGACACAAATGACAGAGAAAGAATCCTAAATGCCTTTAAAGCACAAAGATGTTACTTGTAAACATTAGAAATGGCTTTTTTTTTTCAAAACAAAAACACATTTAAACACGCTTAGAAAACACTGGCTCATTTGATAATGCTTTAACATTGTGCGTTTCGGATATTTGGCATCTAGCAACAAACATTGTCACAAAGCAGTTTTACAGAAATCTAGAGATTTAAATGGATCACTAATGAGCAAGCCAAAGGTGAACTCCCTGACACAACATAAGTAAGAAAGCTTGAGAGGAAAGGTTCAAGAGGGAGCCTACAGTCATCTGGGTGATACAGCATAGTGCGATTATAAATCAATCTTCTTTTATAACTGTATACTATAGAGCAAAGCAGTTTTGAATGTGTTGGAAGGACCTTGAGTACAATAATCAGTCTTTTCTGGTTTATTATTGTGTATAACTTCAACCACAAAACTACATCCATCCATCCATCCATCCATCATCTTAACTGCTTATTCCTGTTCAGGGTCATGGGAGAGCTTAGGGTCTAAGGCAGGAACAACCCTAGACAGGGTGCCAAACCAACCTAGGGTACACACACTCATGCACACACTAGGGGCACCAATTAACCTAACACGCTTGTCTTTGGACTGTGGGAGGATACCGGAGTACCTGGTGCAAACCCATGCAGACTGCTCCACCCAGGGATTGAACCAGGGACCTTCTTGCTGTGACGAGCCACCATGTCACCCACAAAACACATAACTATATAATTTTATGTATAACTTTAAATCTATAGTGAGTTTATTGACTGTTTGATCAGTACATTGCGTAGACCTGGGATATTCAGCTAAAATTTGTGAAGGTGTGAAGGTTCAATACTAACATGACTTAATGGAGAAAACTTTAATCCTTAATCATTAATGATTAGTTTCTTGCTGTGAATATGAAAATTTGAAGAGGTTTTGTTTTGTAGTGGCCGCACATATTACCACTTCTAACAGGACTTTTTTAAAGTGTGAGATATTGTCAGTTCACTTATCAGACAAGAAGGTCAATAAAATGAAAAATCTATGAAAGCTGTGGGGACACACTCATTTCTGAGCGAACATCCAGCCATGAAGCTGCTCTTTGATTTGCTGAGGTGCCTTCAGCTAAAAATATTTGACATAAATATTGATGCATGCAATTGGCTGTAACAGAGGACCTTACAGAATCATGCTGGCTCAAAAACTAGGTGAACTACAGACCTGATTTTACAATACGTTTATCAGCAAAGCCTCATTATTTTGTAAGTACTCTTGGTCCAGAATCAGAATATGGTCCAACAGTTCATGACTCATGGTTGATAGCAACAGACAGGTGACAGTGACTATACCACTTCCAAAATAGTCAAGTGCAAAGGTATAATGCAAGTTACATGAAATAGTATTCATAACTAGTTTCTGAATTTAGGACAAATGGACAGAGGGAGGAACTACACATGGAACTAGAGTATTAGCATTCAGCATTGTGCAACTTTATTTCCACAAACAATATAAACTTAAGCAAGGCTATCTGGACACACTCAAGCGAACATGACCTTTTCGAATAAAGGCAAAATTTTTAGATTCACAGTTCAGCAGCTTCATGTAATCTTTGTAACATACCAGACTGTTTATGAGATGTGATGTAAAAAATTAGACCTTTGCGGTCACTGATTCTTAACATTTAAATGACTTGAGTATATTCACTCGTTTAGTTGGCATGCTCCTTTTGAACCATAAAACACCAGCAGGGTCAAAGATAATAAAATATCTTTTTATTAAACACAACCAAAACCGCATGCAGGTTCGGACGGTATAATGTCCTGGCTTAATCTCCAGATCAATGGTGCCAGCACGCTTATTCAGGCAAACACTTATTTCCTTCTTCTTCTTCAGCAGCAGCAAAATAACAACACAAAAAAACACCACATAAGGGCTTAACATAAATACAAAAACTTGGCTTTGTGTTATGAGCTAGTTCAGTGCTTCCCAATCATCAATCCAATTCAAAATGGAACAGAAAAATGCATACATGGATGATGACTGAAAATTGGTACAATATTTGAAAGGAGACCACATTATTATTACCTGCAGAGAGATTAACTGCACATATTGTAAAGCCTTTGGAAATGAATGCAACAGCCAACAAATATTTTCATTCAACATGCACTCATGGAGATATAACACATTTTGCATGTCAACTTCTGTTATGAATATTTTGTTACATATTTAAGAAGGTGCTACATTGTTTTTATAAATGTATTAAGTGCTTGTAGAGTGTCTTTAAAGTGGAACCCTCATTTTCTCCTAAAATAAAAAGTGATGGATGATGACAATCTATGCGTTGAACAATGTTCCAAGCATGACAGGGTTCAGTAAAGTGCAGAAGATGAAGAACAAATGATACATGGCCAACATGCACTGACAGCTCATACTGTGAGAAAATAAAGGTGTATTTTGATGGAAATAGCAAACGTATTTGTGCAGAATAACATCCTGATTGTAACTGCCAAACTCTGATCCTAAGTCAACACATCAAAGCCATCAAAGCCAAAGAGTCACAGGCTTGTTTAGAATCAGTTGTTGGTTGTCAAATTGTCAAAACTGATATTGATGAAAATGTATTGAAGATCGCAGGTTCTGTGAATCCTGGAGTACCCTTTGCCCTGCACATTTTGCGTTTTCCATGTTCTAACACATCTGATTCAACTAATCAGGACCCTCCCCGAGTTGAGCACCGAGTAGGAGAGGGGTTACTTCCAGAGTAGGACAGGGGGAACTCTCAGTAGAAACAGGGTTGGGCATCTGTGCAATGGATTACTAACAATGATGACAGCTGGTAGTGGCAAGGTATTACCACTCAAATGTATTCAAATCCATCCCACTTTCACCACTGTAAAGATGTCCAATAATATCAACCAGAACATATGGACATAACAACAGCACTTGATGGAAGTGAACATGTGGAAATCTACAAGTGACTCCACTGTGTCCAATTCCATGAAGCAAATACACAGCTTAAGGCTCTTTGACTTCACTCAACTGAGTTATTTTTGTCATTTTAGTGTTACCTTATGGGCAGAACAGCTCTTAACATTACCACACATTTCTGTGAGAAACAAACAATGAAAATCCTTCTTAGTGCACGTGTCATTAAAACTGATCATAAACCAAGCAGTTGTTAGATTTATATACTATATATAAAAAAAATAATCTTAACTCAAAAAAATAATTTGTCTTATGTACATAGTGATGGACATTATTGATTAAAGAGGTTAGGTAAGGTAGTGTTGTAGCTCTTTCGCTCTGGTGGTGTTGTTCCTGTTATAATACTGGCTTGAGAACGGAACGGAGCGATCGCCCGTCTCGAGTAAGCTCCCTGGTTGTGCACATGCACGGCAGTGGCACAGCTTCTACTTCTCTATGGACTTCGTTATATGGACAGCGTTTCAGGTGGTCCGCCATGCTGGAAATGTCTGCAAATTCCCACCTGGTCACGGGACTGAAAGCAGTACTGAATTGCCACACCTGCAAGAAAGACATTACATGTAGACACACTACTTTGATGCACTGCAAAACATGCACTGAAAAACAGCAATGGCAGTACAGTGACTGAGGTGGTTCTTTCTGCTGTGCTAACCCACTATTGACATAGCATATAGTGGCAATGTATATGAGTGAGACTGTATATTTATATCTTTGTAATCTAAGCTTAGACTACATGGGCTATGGCTTACCTTGTCTTTTATCTGCCAAGATCGCCTCCCATCAGGATACTGCCTCTTTTCCCACAGTACCACCACCATACCCCGTGTTTGCAGCAGACTAGCACACACATCCCTCATGGAACGTGACACCATGGAAAGCTGGCACAGGCTGAAGCCATCCAGGAACCGTGCCACATGCTGTAGGATCTCAAAGGGCAATGAGCTCAATCGATCACACTCAGGCTCTTTTACTACAGCCATAATGGGTTGAACCCCAAATGATCTGAGGTGTCGATCATGGACAACCTTTGAGCCCTGCCTGGATGGGCAGAACCTGCGTTGGGAATAAGTGCAGCCATAATAGGCAAGTGGGCATCGGTGCTCCATCCAGCCGTTCAGCCCCGAGTGGATATCTCCATGGACGTTGCGGAAGTGTGAGAGGAACTCTTCTCGCCGGAACAGCTGGCCACATTCAAATGTGAACATAGAACCTTCACGAGGGGCCCAGCTGGGTCTCGGCACCAGCTGCTCCAGGGTCAAATCTAATCGTAAAGTACAAAAGGGACTTGGCTGTGAGAGACGGGGTGCAGCTCGGTCACAGGCTGATGCAGATGCCACCTCGCCAACCATAGTGTTGGTCGCCAAGATAGCAGCAGGGAAACTGAAGGTCTGAGTACCAAAATCAACACATGAGCCACCAAAGGCATAGACAGTGTCAGAGATTCTGCGGGCACGTGGCGACTCCTCTAGGCAAAAGAGCAACGCCGCAGCTGTGAAGTCAATCTCACCAAGGCCCAAGGGGTCATCCTGAGGCTCCTGCTCCAGATCAGACGTGTCCACAGCTTTGTCCTCCATTTTACAACGATCCTGTCTGTGCAGGACACTCTCAGTAAAGCACCCCTTTCGTCCGTTGAGTGCAAGAGGCATAAAATTGCGGAGCAACTGAAGGTTTTGGAGTTTTCTCTCAAAAGCCTTATCTTCAAAGTCTAATGCTATAGAAGGCAGCACACTTTCCCTGGGAACAACCAGAGCTTGGGCGTGCACAGGCGGCTGTAACAGTGGAACCTGTGATCCAGATGCCTCCTGCTTTAGAACAGTGGCTTGCTCATGTCTCACTTCTGGTTTATGCGGAACTAATGGATCAACAAACTGCCAAGAACTACCATGCGCTTCTACCTCAGTTGGTTCGAAAGTATGGTTCTGTGTTTTTCTAGATGTTACAGCATTGTTACACAAACTTTGCTCATCCTCATCTCCTTGTCTGATTAAAGATTCTTGACAAAGTTCTTCATTAACGTGGCCAGGAAGTTTGTCTGAATCCCCATCAATTCCGCCACCTGCTCCAAACACAACCTCATTTTCAGAGGTACTATCCTTCATTTCAATGTCTGCACATTCAAAGGTATCTGACTGATGGATTCCACAATTGGTCTTGCTGACCATACAGCCTGGCTCAGTGCCTTTGACAGCATCTCCAAGTGCACCAAGAGCAGAGGCCAAGTTTCTCCCCAATTCCTTCAAGGTGTGATGACGTTGAGGCTGCAGCTCCTCGTTTAAACCACTAACCCCACTGACTATTTTATCACAGTTGGATTCAGTGTCTTCTTTCATAAGTAACACTTCATGTAACTCTCCATTTATTTCTGGTTGTATTGCTGAAACACTTGCAGTTGTACACTGTTTGTCTGAGGTGTTGAGGTGTATCAGAACATTCAGAGCAGCAGACAGGCTTTTGGTCGTCTCTACCGTGGTTTGATAAAGCTCACCGTAATCCTTCTCGTTTAAACCGTTAATTCCACTGCTGATTATGTCTTTTGAGCAAAATGACACAGATGACCCATCCATGTCATCCTCAAGTGGCATGGTGGGAACCATAACATCTGCAATTACACTAGGCCTTTCCTGCATCTCTGTATGCGGTGGTTTTCTCTCCGGGCAATTTGTGGGTGCAAGAGATACAAGTTTGAGTGAGGCCAGCATGGTGCGCTGGTCCTGCAAGGCAAGAGCCATGTCTAGTTGTTCTTCCTCATCTGCATCCCGACTCAACCTTTCATAGGAGCGGTAGTCCTCGTAATTTACTGGCCACCTGTTCCATTCCATGGTGCAACATACTACGCCAGCTGGACACACCTCAAGATGCTCTGCCATCTTGCCTCGGGCCAGCATAAAAGGACAGCCAATGCTGCAGTTGAGGCATGGTACCCTCTCAAGCGGGCACAACAACCGATGCTCGTCTACCTTACAGCTGTGAAAAACAGCACCGCAAACCAGCGGGCAGGCAAGGAGATCACAGGAAATGCCAGGCTCAGGCTTGACCATGCAGCGCCGACTCACACACGAAACACAGTGCGTATGGATCTCTTCCATTTTCAAGACAGCCAAGGCAAGGATGATGGCTGAAACCCAGGCCTAAGGTTTAAAATGTCTGTAAGACAAATAAAGAGCAAAAACTGTTAATTTTTACTTTGTACATTCAGCTGGTATTTATAGCTGTAGGCTATTTTGATTTGGGGGCAAAAGTATTGTCTTCAAATAATGTTCATTTTGGAATAAGCAATCATATTGGCATTACAAGACAAAGGCTCAGATTTTCTAATTAAATCTGTTTATGTCATTGTACTTGATAATGAATTGTTTCTATGACAACTGTTCAACTGAGCTACAGTCTAAATAGCCACTCTATATTGTTCAATATTTTAATAGGCCATACACCAATCAGCCATAACATTAAAAACACTTACAGGTTACTTGAACACCATTATCTCAATTATCTGATTAAAATTGTACCTGTCAAGGAGTAGGATATATTAGGCAGCAAGTGAACAGTCAGTTCTTGAAGTTGATGCTTTGTTGGCAGGAAAAATGGGCTACCATTAGGATCTGAGTGACTTTGACAAGGGCCTAATTGTGATGCTAGATGACTGGGTCACAGCATCTCCAAAATGGCAGGTCCCGTGGGCTATTTCCAGTATGCAGTGGTTAGTACCTACCAAAAGTTGTCCAAGGAAAGACAACTGGTAAACTGGCAACAGTATCATGGGCACCCAAGACTCACTGATGTGCATGAGGAGTGAAGGAGTGAAGGCCCTGATCCCACAGAACAGCACAGATTGCTGAAAAAAATGCTAGTTATGACTGAAAGGTGTCAGAAAACACAGTGTATCACAGCTGGCTCTGTATAGGGCTGTGTAGCTGCTGACTGGTCAGAGTGCTGACACCTGTCCACCACTGAAAGCACCTACAATGGGCACATGAGCATCAAATCATGTTTTCTTTTACATCTTGTGGATGGCCTTGTGTGTGTGCATCACTTCTACCGAGAGAAAAGTTGACAATAGGATGCACTATTGGAAGAAGGCAAGACAAGACTGCAGAAGCAGTGTGATGCTCTGGGCATGTTCTGGTGGGAACCCTTGGGCTCTGGCACTCATTGAGATGTTACTTTGACATATAATACCTACCTAAATACTGCTGCAAACCAAATACACCACTTAATGGCAACAGTATTTCCTAATAGCAGTGGCCTCTTTCAGCAGGAGGATGCACCCTGCTACACTGCAAAAGTTGTTCAGGAATGGTTTGAGGAACATGATGAAGGGTTCAAGGTATTAACTTGGCCTCCAAATTCCCAGGGTTTTTCGGCAGGGTGCATTAGGGGTGTACTTGGTGTTCAACAATGTTTAGGTACAGGGGTTAGACAATGAAACTGAAACACCTGTCATTTTAGACCACAATAATTTATTAGTATGGTGTAGGGCC
>JAOVYV010000017.1:16301442-16328252 GCA_025674545.1 Hassar affinis | reverse complement strand
GCCCCACCCGGGGATCGAACCCGGGTCCTTCTTGCTGTGAGGCGACAGCGCTATCCACTGCGCCACCGTGCCACCCATATATAATTATTTACAGTGTAAATAGTAAGGAATATCACCTGTTGGAAGGTGTTGACTCAAGGAAGCGAAGCTATTGCAGATGCTTCCCACGGCTTGGACCGTGACATTGTATTTGTCTCCACACAACAAACTGGTCAGGATGCAGTTTGTCTGATTAGTGTCACAGGAGACATTGGTTCCTGAGATGCTGCTCACTGCCATGACCTTGTACCTCAATGCACCAGCACTTACATACCATGAGAGCACAGCTGTGCTTGTCAGTATGTTCATTTGAGCCGTGATATTTCTGGGAGCACATGGAACTATGAGAGGGGGAACAAAAATGGAGAAGATAATTGATCAAGAGAGACTGGAGTTGCTTGGGTATGCAGAACTGAATGTCAAAAAATACCAATAAAAGATCAAAACATTTGGTTACTTGCATGGTTTAACTTGAGTTATCATGCTATGTTATTATGTTATATGTTACAATTAGCAAAGAACTGTCATCACATCACTTTTAAGTGTTCCTATTATATTACATCAATTGCATAAACACTTTAATTTGTTGCATGGCTACTGATTAAAATCCATTTAATGTGTTTTGTTTATTACCTGAGTCTGTGTTTTGGATCTTGCTGGGCTGGCTGCTGCAATTTGCATCTGAGGCAACCACACTTACTTGGTATATATTGCCACAGGCCAGGCCACTAATGATGCAGAAGTCAGAAAGGCTCTGGCAGTTAGTGGAGCGGCCCCAGCTGTCCATCACCATGGCTGTGTAAAATTGCACGCCCAAGCTCTTGTTCCAGGACACGGTCATATTGTAGGCATTGCAATCCACATTCAGAATGATGTTTTGAGGAACACACGGTACTGAAGCAGAGAAAAATATAGAAATTCTGAGAATTTTTATATGGAATATCAGGAAGCAGTGACAGCTGGCCAGAAAGGGGTGTTGGGGTGCTTCCCCCCTTCAAGTTATCCAGACAAGAAAGGCTACTTAAACATGTTGTACATACACTGATCAGGCTTAACATTATAGCCACCTCCTTTTCTCTGCACTCATTGTCCATTTTCTCAGTTCCATTAACCATATAGCTGCACTTTGTAGTCCTACAATTACAGACTGTAGTCCATCTGCTTCTCTACATACTTTGTTAGTTCCCTTTACTCTGTTCTATAATGGTCAGGACCCCCACAGGACCAGCACAGATCAGGTACTATTTGGGTGGTGGATCTTTCTCAGCACTGTAGTGACACTGATGTGGTGGTGGTGTTTTAGTGTGTGCTGTAATGTGAGTGGATCAAACACAGTGCTGCTGGAGTTTTTAAACACTGTATTCACTTACTGTGCACTCTATGAGATACAACCACCATATTGCTCCACCCTGTAGATGTAAAGTCAGAGACAGTAGCTCATCTGTTGTTGCACAGTTTGTGTTAGTCATCCTCTAATCCTTCTATTTTCCTCTAATCGTGGGCTAGTTTCAGTCCAGCAGTGACTCTGAGGTATTTAACAACTCAGGAGCACTACTGTTTTAGGTCTTAAAGGTGAATTTGTTAAAGTAGTTAGGGAGATGAACAATACACTATATTTCCATGAATCTCTTGCAATTATAACAAGGTGGTTTGGTGGCATGGAACACATCTCACCTGTGTTGAAGTAGGTTGGGGGACTCGGCAGGCTCTGGCAGGAGCTGTGTTTTGCAACCACCGTGACCCTGTACTGGAGGCCACACACCAGACCCCTAAGGTCACAAGATCCATTAAAGCCATTACAGCTGTCTGTGAATGTTCCGTTGATGCTGACTGCATTTACTATATAGAACTGACTGCCTGTGCTGCTTGTCCACCTCACATTTGCCACGTTATCAGTGCAGCTCACAGTTGCATTAGGGCTTGGTGGCTGGCACGGTGCTGCACATGCAAAAAAACATGAGTAGAACAATGAGAAAGAGGAAATATTCATAGTAGCACTTGACATTACGACATGGGATATACTGTGTAACTCAGAAAGGATAAAGCAGTTTATAGCACAACACTGTTCAATTCTTAAATATGGTTGATCAGAAGGTGTTAATTAATCTTCTATAACAGCAGCTTTGACAGTAATGCAGCTATAAATAACAGGTATATATTAATGTGCTCATTCTCTTTCTAATATTTTGTAAAATGTTTTTATAATAACAACTTAAGATAATATTCATGTTAACATTAATGTGGCAATTCATATTAAAATGAATATGTGTCATTTAACTTTTTTAAGAAAAACCTATAATTATTTAATGTAATATTGATAGAAGGCATTTTTTTGTCTTATTAACTAGAAAAAAAGAAGAGTCTGGAGAGGAAACAAGTGTTTATAATTACTACATGTAAGTGATAACAGTCATTCCACATCAGTGACTATAACTATTATTATAATAGAATTATTCCTAATTTTCCTATAACAGCACATCCTGAAGTGTTTTTATTAATTACCCCTTGTGTATGAATTTGCTAGCTATCCAACACACACCTTTCTTTATTGGGTAGTCTTTTTTAAATGCGTTCTCAAAAAACAGAACTGAAATTAGAATATGAAAAAGTATACTGAAAAAGTATATTCTTAGAGCTTTTAGAGTACCTTGCATTTTTGTTTAAATGTCATCATATGAATTTGTCATCCATCATATGTTACAACTTGTGTGAAGTGGTCTTGACTTACTAACAGTCATGCCAATACAATATTTTAATGTGTACTGTGTGGTTGGTGTTTGAGACAGGAGAATTGTAGATGTCTGTGCGAGGGTGTTACCTGTCTGTACCACTATGGCCATGCTTTGAGAGCTATTACAGATTCGTCCTGCTGCAGTGACAGTCACGGTGTATGACTGGCCACAGGGAAGGGAAGTGACCTCGCAGGAAGTATTACCATCACGAGCGCTGCAGCTGGAAGCAGCACCTTTGAGCGGGTCAAGTCTGGCTGTGTATGTGAGAGCTCCAACACTACGCAACCACTGCACTCTCACCGTCCCCATGTCACAACCCAGTGTCACGTTTACACCCTCAGGAGCACATGGTGCTAAAGGAAGATAAAAAATATATAGGAACTACTATGAAATTTTATGCATATACATAAATGCATGCATCAATAATCATATATATTTGTTAAATATTTCCAGATAAAATCAACTTTAATCCAAAATATATTAACTATCTCTCTCTCTCTCTCCATCTGCTTTCTTCTCTGTGTTTCTCACCTGTCTCAGACTGCACAGTGTTGCTGACTCTGCTGCTGCACATTGCATTGACAGCCGTGACGCTGAAACTGTAATTCCTCCCACACTGTAACCCAGGGACGGAACACCTGCTGTCACTGGAGTTGCACTGAAAGCGTTGTCCGTCACTGTCTGTTGCTACAGCAGTATAAGACACGGCCCCCACTGATACGTTCCACACCACCCAGGCCAAGTTGGATAGGCAGTCCACCTCTACGCTCGTCAAGGTGGGAACACATGGAGCTACACATACAAGAACATGTAAAAATACTACATGAAAAAGTGACACTCATTAACAGTATGTTTTTAATAACATTGAAATCCACACTGACCTGCTTGAATAATTTGATAGGGTGAACTGACTCCATTGCAGCCATTTTGACTCGGTATTACAGAAATGTTGTAGGTTCTGCCACATGGCACACTGATGCTGCAGGAGGTATTTGTGCTGTTGCATGTGTAATAGCCATTGGAAGAGATGGCCTGTGCCATGTAACTGACATTAGCCATGCTGGAGGTCCAGTTCACTGAGATAGTGTTGGATGTGCAGTTAATATTTGCGGTTATGGCCTGAGGAGGGCATGGGGCTGGAGACAGACACACCACAGATCAGAGAAGCAACACTCTGGACTAAATAACTGCTAACACGCAAGGCATTATTGCTCCTTTTCTCACAAGCTATACCTGAAGATCAGTAATGTATATAGCTTTCCAAAATACAAATGCTGATATGTGACTTTTAAGAAGAGTTTGCACCATAGAACAGCAGAGCTATCCTCACTGAAGATGGTGCACTGTAATCATATTTTCATATTCACCTGAGATGGCACTTTGTACAGAACTCTGGCTGCTGTTGCATTTATTGTCCTGGGCCAACACTGTTACATTATATGTCAGACCACAGAGGATGTTGGGAACTGTGATGTAGGGTTTGTCTGTAACAAGGACCATCGCTTGATTAGTACTGGTCTCCACCTTGGCTCTGAAGTTTGTGACTTCACCGCTTTGCTGCCAGGTAACATTAAGCACCGTTGATTGACATGCCAGGATTGCCTGGATTTTCTGAGGCATGCAGGGAGCTGCAATGATAAGGTCAGAAATGTAAAAAATTAATCTTCAAGACGGTGGTCATAAGTATTCTGAAATGACCGAGACACATTCCTTATTTGAGAAAGTAAATGGTATCACAAAAACTCTTGTAGAGTGAAAAAGGTGAACCATCTCACCAGTTTTGACAATCTGGCTCTGGCTTTTCAGTCCTATACATGTTCCAACCACTCCTGACACATAAACCTCATATGTCTGTCCGCATTGGAGTCCAGCAATGTTACATGTTGTCATGTTACTGCTGCAATTGAAGCTTATTCCCCCACTACTCTGGGCAACTGCCAGGTAAGAGACAGAACCCAGAGACATCTGCCAGGAGATGGACATAACGTTTGAGTCACAAAGAACCTGGACAGTCACATTATCTGGGGGACACGGGCCTGCAATAATAGGAAGAGAATAGGAAGATTTGTATGATTACAAAAAAATTGTAGAGGTATGATCTCTTCCACCTAAAAGGAAGGTAAAAATAGTCTGTATTGACCTTTAACTTTGATATTTTAAGAACTTCATTACCTGAAGTAATGGGTACCCATCCTTGGGCAGGGCTAGGGCAGGTGTACCCCTGACCAGTGACAGTGATCTGATAGTCCTGGGCACACTGCAGCTGAGTCACATTACAGGAAAATCCAGTTGTGCTGCAACTCACTTGATCACCCACATTCAGGGCATCAGCAGAGGCATTGTAATATAGAATTCCATAACCCGGCGTCCATGAAACAAGAGCAGAGTTACTTCTGCAGTCCAGCAAAACACGAGGACTTGACAGAGGACATGGTCCTGGACAGGGAGAAAATAAGAATGGAAAAGAGCTAAAGATCCCTCTATCGTCTCACTTTTATAATCCAGCCTTTTTCAAATGAGACAATCCAATTCCCAAAAGCAGTTGAGAAAACAATTAAAAAGGGGTTGGAACATTGTTAACCTATATTCTTCAGTACCTGTGGTCACAGTGATGGGTTGGCTGGGTTGAGACCTGCAACCCCCACGCTCTGCGACAACTGTGATGTTGTAGTCCTGACCGCAGCGGAGATCAGGGAAATTGCATTTGTTTTCTGTGGTGCTGCAGTTGGACTTGTATCCTTGACTACCTACTGCGTACACCACATAACTGCCAGCTCTGAGGGCTATGTCCCACATTACTGAGGTGATTGAAGTGTTACAATTGTATTTTGCTGTGACATTGGTAGGAATGCAAGGAGCTGAAAAAGACAAAGTAGTGTGTTAAGGAGTAACAGTCTCACTCTCTCACAAGGTATGCCTTGTGTGCAGGTATGTCACCTCTATCTCACCAGTCGGCAGGTATAACTGTCTGTAATCATTGCATCAATTCATTTTTCCTTCACCTGTGTGGACAGGTATCTCACTGCTGTCTGCCTCTATTAAACTTACCTGTGCTGAAATCCACAGAGGTACTAGGCTGGCTTGTACACACTTGAGTAGCCCCGGTAACAGTGATTGTGTATGTCTCTCCACAGCGAAACTGGGTGAAAGTGCAGTATGATGCTCTGGTAGCACAGCCCACCACTCCACCTGTGGCATTCACTGCCGACACACTGTATGACTGGTCCACCCCGGTGGTATTCCACCATACTGTGGCAATGCTGGTATTGCACTCTAGAGAAACTGACAAGTTCTCTGCTTTACAGGGAGCTGATAAGAAAGAATAAAAGGAGCCCTGAGTCATGCAGACAAAAATATTTTAATGCTATTCAATGTAGAATAAGTGACTTTTTCTGGATTCAAAACAGTTACTGTCTATCTATCTATCCATCTATCTATCTATCTATCTATCTATCTATCTATCTATCTATCTATCTATCTATCTATCTCTACAACTCCATACCTGTTTGTACTTGGAGGTCAGATCCCTGGATGATGCATTTAATAGTGGAGGTGGTCACAGCAATGCCATAGCTGCGTCCACATCCTAATCCCCGTATGGTACAGGAAGTGCTGTTGGTGTTACAGGAAGTGCGTGTGCCATCAGTGCCAATAGCCAGTGCGATGTAAGTTATATTCCTAGTAATAGAAGCCCACTGCACTGTCAATGAATTAGCAGTACAGTTAAGCTGAGTCTGTAAATTACTGATCAGACACGGTGCTGCAGAGATGGAGAAGTTAAGAAAAAAGGAGCAGAAGACAAAACAATGAGATTAAATATGTTGACAGCTATAGCATTGTACAAAAATTCCACAGTGAGAGAAATACTTTTACCTTTTGATATGAAACTTTTTGGTGTGTAGCCCTATCTTATGAAACAATGACACTCCTAAGCCTTTATTCATGTGATTATTATAAGGCATGGTAAGATGTACCTCTATGCATGTGTACACCACTATAAAGGTTCATGAAACAACTGCCCGGTTTAAAAAATAGTGCATCAGATTCAATTTGGAATGGAGTCCAACTGCATCTTTGCATCAGTAAAATCTGATTTATTTATATCAACTTATTAGTAGAGGCCCTATGCCTTTATTACTTACAACAATAATTGAAACAATAATTAAAGCAATACTGATTGATAATTTGTGATCAATAATTTTATATTTAGATTGATTCCTCCTCTCTCAAGTCATGTCCTTTACCATACTGAATTGCATAGCATCATATTCTTTTACGTTGCATCATATTGTGTGGAATCTCATTGTCTCAAATTGCAGTGTATCACAATGGGGTGAATCATATCATATCACATTAGTAGTTAGTTCATGTGTATTTTTAATATGTGTATCCCCTCGGCCTGAGTGATGGAGATGCATGCCCCTGTATCTAAAGCTTGAACAGATGTGGTTTCTGTTGACTGCAAACTAGAGTATGACTAGCTTACCTGAGATAAATACAGTGCTGCTGTTTGCAGTGCTGTTGCAGAGCCCAGTGGAAGAGATTACAGTAGCTGTGTAAATGGATTCACAGTCCAGCTTTACCGTACAGGAAGTAGTGTTGGATGTACAGGAAATCGAATCACCATCACTGCTTAACAGAGTAGCAGTGTAAAAGAGGGCACCAGCACCACCAATCCAAGTGAGGTTGCCCTCATTTGTGCCACAACTAGCACTAGCTGCCAGACTGGATGGTGAGCATGGAGCTAAGCACAACCAAAGAGGACACAGTATTTAATAACTGCTGTCTTTGATGAATTAAGTTCACAAATATTATGCAGCATACCTGTACGAATCTGCACTGGTGCACTGTACCGGCTGGTGCAGGTGTTATCCTGTGCTGCCACCTGTACTGTGAAGAGCCAGCCACACTGGAGGTAGTTTAATGTGATGGATGTTGCTGTGGTATTGAAAGTGGAATTTGCTCCACTGTTCTGCTGAGAGAACAGGAAATAGGTGACCCCTGGCCGAGGGCTGGTGTCCCATGTGATGATGATGTCATTTGTGCCACAACGAGTATATCCAGACAGGTTGGCAGGAGGGCAGATAGCTGGAGGAAATAGGTGTTATGATATTATTATTAATGACTTTAAAACGTTTGTCCACATGCACCTATTGGAGGGAGGGGATTAAAAAAGCAGATTGGATGGAATGTGTCAAGCGCCCTGTTTGACAAGTCTGGCAAAAATAAGCAAGATTGCCAAGACTGACTGCCACCAAAGTTGTGCCATCATTGTTATCATTTTACATAGTATTATATAGCTCTTTTTTCACCTGATCTCAATGGGATAGGTGTACTTGAGTCACTCCAGCAGCCACCCTGTACAGTAACAACTGTAACACTATAGTTCTTTCCACAGTAGAGGTCCTGGAAGACACAGCTGGTTCCGTTCGTGGTGCAGTTGTGCCTGAAGCCATCTGAGCTTGTCGCTGTGGCAATGTACTTCTCAGCATTGAGGGCAGCAATCCAGCTGACAACACCAACATTATTTTGACACAGCAGGGACACCTGGACTCCACTGGGTGGGCACGGACCTAACACCAAGAGGAAACGAGGTTCAAATAGAATACAAGTCTTACTGTGTTGAACCTAAAGTTGTAGTGTTGCACATGCACATACCTGCAGTAAAAGTGAAAGCACTACTCTGGAACCCACTGCATATGTCCGAAAACGGAGTGACCACAATGTTATAAGTCTGTGAGCAGCGCATGTTGGGTATTTGGCAGTAGGTATTTGAGGTGCGACAGTATCTGATATCATTGTCATATCCTAGAGCAGTGACGTTGTATCCTGTGGCACCAGGACTTAGTGTCCAGGTCACTGATGCTGTGTTATTGGCACACTGTAGGCTGACAGACACATTCTGAGGAGCACACGGGGCTGGAAAAGAAGAGTGGAATTAAATTAAAGTGGATGTCTATATAATGTTTTAATATGACATTATAAGACAACACTTAGCCTGGTAATCTTTCTGTATTAATTTGTATGTTTTTATAGCAGCTACTCTGACCACTCAGGTAGTCAATGTGTTTGTGTACTATAGTGCTGAAGGTTAGTTGTCAGTAGTGCATTAGCATTCATTTTCTTACCCGTCTGCACCTGGGTCCTCGCTACATTGCTACTGTTACATTGTCCTGAAACAGCCCTTACGCTGACATTGTACAATCTTCCACAGAGGAGAGAAGACAACGAGCACCGTGTCTGGTTGCTGGTGCAAGAGTCTGAGTGGTTCTGAGTCTGAACACTGGCGATGAAGCTCTCTGAGCCCAGGCTGTCATTCCAGCTTAACACCACCATGCTCGTTCCACAACTGTACTCAGTCCGCACTGCTGAAGGAGTGCAGGGAACTACAGAAACAGTGTGAAGACAACACAGAGAGTAGAGTTATGGTTTACAGTGTAAGGTTAATGAGTTCAAAACTGAACTGACCTGTAATAATGACTTGTAATTTTCAGAGATTTTCACCTCATTGCTCATACATCAGTAGTGTCATCCCTATTGGTCAGTAGTATTATCTGTAATCATCAATTGTTTCTGCCTACATATGCGTGTTATGACAGTAGTATCAGCTGTAATTGTCAGTAGTATAACCTCTTTGCCTCATTGTCCTTGGTGTTATCTTTACCTGTGACAATGTTGAGAGGAACACTAGGAATGCTGTTGCATAGTAGACCACGGGAGGTGCCTTGCACTTTGTACCTCTGTCCACACTGAAGTCCCTGAATGGTGCAGTTGTTATTAGTAGAGTTACAGCCTACTGAATAACCGAGTGCTGAGGTAGCATTTACAGCAACATCCAGTGCATCTGGTACCCAGGTCCATGAGACCATGACCTGATCATTGATACAGCTAGGATTGAAAATCTGAAGCACAGGAGGGCAGGGAGCTGAGAGAGAGGACAGTGAGAGAAAACCACAGGATCTGTGAGGTTCATAACACATACCGTCATGACTTATTTACAAGATTATTTCAATGTACATTTTCATTTCAATGTACACTAAAAGAATTTCGTGCATCACATCATTTAGGTAATTTTCAACCTCTGCTTCCTTCATTAGTTCTGTTTTTTGTATAAATGTCTCTCTTCAATATCTCTCTTTCACAGTTTTACAAAGCTTTTCCTTTGCCCTCCCATCTTGACCATAGCCTGTGACTTTTCATACCTGTTTTCAGTGTTGTTCCCACCGAGGGGCTGCTGTTGCAGGTGCCGTCACTAGCAAGCACAATCACATTAAACATGGTTCCACATTGCATTTGTGTAAGTGTGCAGGTTGTGTTGGAAGAGACACAAGAAGCAGAGGGAACTGTCTGGCTCTGCATGTAGGCTTGGACAGTGTATACACTGGCACCAGCACTTGCTTTCCATGATACATTTACAGCGCCTGAGCCGCATTGCTCCTTTGCAAGCACGTTATAAGGGTCACAAGGTCCTGCAAAAGCCAAAGAGTCAAGTGAACATAATTATTTTATTTTACTCTATTTTTAGTCCCTGTCTTCACAAACCTGTGGTAACGGTGACACCTGAGGTGGTGGCGCTGTTACAGTTACTGCTGCTTGCGAGGACCTGGAGCGTGTAGGTCTGAGCACAAGCCAGGCCATTGAAATCGCAGGAAAGGGCAAAGGTGGAGCAGGAACGGGTGAAGCCACTCGGGCTGATGAGGATGCCAGTGTAGGACAGAGCACCCACAGCCTGAGCCCATGAGGCCTGCACTGTGTTACTGATGCACGTCACACTGGCATACACAGAGGCAGGCATGCATGGAGCTGCAAAAAGGGGGGCGATATGAGAAAGAGATAAACAGTGACAGGGAGAAAAAGAGGAGGTGGGGGAACAAGAGCAACAGGATAAGTGTTAAGGATGCAACAGTGACAGAACATAGTTACAGCTTTACAAAATGCTGATACTGGAGACCCTTCCATAAATGTTACATAAATATCCCAACAAAGATACTTCACAGTATCAATGATTATGTTTTTTTCTTGCTCCGTTTATGTGGACAGTCTGCCAATTCATATACAATTCTCTGTGAATGCTGGCACTATAGAAATGGTAACATAGTGTATTGACAAGAACAATAATATAAACCTGTGATGTGCAGCTCCTCTACTGACAGAGTTGTAGAACATTAATCAATATCTTCTGACCCATCAGATTGGAAGAATATACAGAACTGTGGTATAATTATTTTTGAATATATTTCAGAGTTGAGGGTTACGTACCTGCCTGGATGATCTGACTTGGGCTCTCAGGTCCAGTACACACTCTGTTAGCAGCCATGACAGTGAGTGTGTAGCTCAGACCACACTGCAAACCTGAGATTCTGCAGCTTGTGGCAGCTGAGTTGCAGCCCCGCACCGGTCCATTTACAGGTGTGATAATGGCACTGTAGCTCAGAGCCATGGGGACTGGGGTCCAGGACACACTTAGCATGTTGGTATCACATTGCAGGAATTTAGAAACATTCGTCGGGGCACAGGGAGCTACAGCATAAGGTTGTATTATTGATTACCAAATAATGACCAAGTAAAATTTTTGAGGTTGATTTGAAATCCAGAACATTCTAAGTATTATTAAAATAAAGTATTATTAAAATAAAGTTCTTTTTTAATAAAATTCTGTCATGATTATAACAAGAGAACAGCTTTAACAATACAATGTAAAAATGTGCAAACTTTGTTGCAAAGTTGCAAAAATAAACAGGGGAACAAGAAAAAAGAAAACCTAAATGAAGAGAGTTTAAAAAAAGTGAGAAGTGATTCTCAAGTATAATTTAATAATATAAAAATTTAAAAATATATATGAATCTAAAAAAGGAGATGACATGAATCATAAATAAAAATAATGAAGAGATGTCAGACATAATTTCAGCACATAAATTATACCCATTTATTTTTTAATTAATTCTTAATAAATTGGTATAATTTATTCTCAATTGAATAAATCAGACTTCTGCTAATTTAATTCTTGCCCTTAGGTTATAGTAATATCATCAATCATCCCAAATGCCATTCAGGATGTGGTAAATCATATTGTAATTGCTAGATTAATCATTTTGCAGTAATGCTATACTGTGTTTTGTGCTCATAAAAGCAAACATGCAAAACAGAAAACAATGATTATTTTGTTCACATGAAATGCACTATCCTCTATAGACCTCATTAGTGACAGGTTTATTTTATTTATGCAGTTATTTAAGAGGTCACAGCAAGGAGTAATTTTTATAAACCTTAAAGCAGAAGGGTAAACATTGCAACAATGGAATAGAATGGAATAGAAATAATAAATAAATAAATAAATAAATAAATAAATATGGATTTAATGCAATTATGAGATGATGTTACAAGAATGTAATGTGAGTCCATGATTAAATGAGACAAAGTTCAGCTTATGAGGTTTACCTGTGGGCTGTGTGTAGATGACACTGTCTGTGCTCCTGCACACTCCATCACTCGCTGTCAAACTGATTGCATAATTCTGGCCACATTGCAGGCCCATGAACTTACACCTTGCAGCCGTGCTGTTACACCACACAGTGTATCCATCTGATCCTACAGCCTTCCCTGTGTAGGACACGCTGGTGGGGCTTGAGTCCCAGCTCAGTGTTACAGCATTAGTGATGCACTCAATTACACTGCTGATGTTGAAGGGTGCACAAGGACCTGTGTAGGAGAAAGCAGAGCAAACAGTTAATGAAAAGTATTATTATTATTATTATTATTATTATTATTATTACAGAGAGTAATTAGCCGTTAATGTAGTCAGCCAACAAAATGTCATAGCAAACAACACATTAATTAACAGTTACTTACTGTGAAATTACAGGAGTTATTGCCATTACAGTGACTAATTACTGTATTCATAACTATTCATTTAAGACTACACACACACACACACACACACGCATGCACGCATACACACACCTGTCCACAGTGTAGCACTTTGGCTCTGGAGGCTGGTGCAAGCATCGTCAATGGCCACCACACTGATATTGTACACTTGACCACATTGTAGATTGGTCAGGCTGCAGGTGGTGGTATTAGATGAGCATGTTGTCTGGTAACCTTTGTTGCTCACGGCAATGACCCTGTAAGACTGAGCACCAAGGCTGGCTTGCCAGTTCACTGTGGTGTTGTTACTACAGGTCCCTGCAACTGTCACGTTGGTGGGTACACATGGTACTGAGGAGGTCACGAAGAACACAGAAAGACAATGTGTAAAGGTTTGTTGCTTTAGATTATCAGTGGAACAACAAGAATCATGTACATATCAAATAAGCAAAGTGTAATTACTTCCTTCAGTCTTATGCAAACTACATGCTTAAAGTAGATGTTGATATGCTAATATTTTCTCAATTCCAATAATACTTATTACGAAGTGTTGAAAGATTTTTTTTTAAGTTGGTGGTAGGCATGTTTTTCTGCTACTGGAGAGTCTTCTAAACAGAGGACCAGTTTCAAGTCCAAACCATTGTTTATTACTTTCTTGTAATAGCAGACCCCATGATGTTTCATTAATTTGTCTGTAATATTACTTATATACCTATATTGATCAAATAAATATTTCATTCAACTTGACATCAGCAGATTTTGTTTATTTATTCTAAATAATAATCATTTATTTTGCTACATGTATATGCTGCAGAAGTGATTATTTAAAGCTTTTAAAAAGTATTTTAGCTTTCCAAAGGTGTGCTACTTGTTTTTCTGAAAGAGAAACCCACCTGGTGTAGTGGGTGGCAGATGACTGAACCTACTGTTGGTACCATTAACAGCTCCATTACTAGACTGCCTCTACTTTTTCTTTTGGGGGAAAAAGTCTATACCTTTAATTGTGAAGATTATATATACGCTCTTTATAGAGCATAAAGTATCTGGTTCCCCCACATCACTAACAGACATAGACATAGCACAGTTGTCTGTTAGAGGTTATTTTCCACCAGTGGCCACTGGTGAGATCAGCTGGGAAGACTCCATCTCCCAGAATGATCAGACCTGAGTTGACCTGATCACTTGATCACCAGTCGTTCACATATAAATATTTACTATTTCTTGATTTGCTACCAGGTGCCACATGCACCTGATAATGGGCTCTGTGCTTGGGTTTTCCCAGATTCCTCTTCCCGTTACACTGTTATTATACAAAAAGGGCCTTAGTCAAAGCTCATGTACAAAACAGTAAACAGCTCATGGAAAAGTTCACTGACCTTCTTTAAAGGTCACTGTCTGACTGAGCATGCTGAAGCAGGTCCCATTGTAAGACCTGACCCGTGCCATGTATGATTCGCCACAGGGTAGAGAGCTGAGGCTGCAATTGGGAGAGGTTGAGTTACAGAAAAGCTGACTCCCACTGCTGGCAGCGACCACACTGGCAGAGTATCCATTAGCACCATACATCTGGTCCCAGGTCAACTGGACAACACCTGAGCTACAATCCACCCAAGTACGAAAATTCCTTGGCCCACATGGGACTAACACAGAGAGACACAAGGAGAGAGAATAGATTTATCCAAAAGTGCATGCATGAAGCAGCCTTCATTAGGGTGTTTGTTTACAAAGCAGTCTGCTGTGTAATGTGTTGCTTTCTTTACTGATATACAAACACTTTTCTGTAAAACTAAATTTTTGTTGGAAATGTAATGTTTGGAAATAAAAATCTTTTTTGTACTGACTCATTAATGCAGAAAGCATAAAAACAAACATCTATAACAAAATTTGCAAAAAAAAAAATAGGGTGCCAAAGATGTTTGCACAGTACTGTGCATAATCAAACAGCATCATAAAAACCAAAGACAAAGACATCAAAAAGACATCAAAATGAAGCCACATTCGGAAAAAGTAACATTCAGGGTTTAAGTCAGTGACTGGGTAAAGATGCGATTGGACAGATAAGCAGCCAAATAGCCAAAGTTACCTCCCAAAATAATGCTACCACAACTCCATTTCAATTAAAACTTTCAAGTCACTGTAAGGTTTATGGTTAAACGCAAATCACTAAATGCATACAGTCTCGACTCACCCGAGTTCATTTGGAGGGGCGGCGAAGGCCTGCTGCGGCAGATGCCGTTGTCGTAGGTGATACTGATGTTATAGACCTGGCCGCATTTGAGGCTCTGAACCCAGCAGCTATTGTTCACGGTGCTGCAGTTCAGCAGGCTACCACTTTGGTCCACCAGGCTGGCTATGTAGGAGCCAGGAAAGCGTGAACTCAGCCAGCTCACCAGTGCCCGGTTCCCATCACAGTCTAGACTAGCCTGTACTTGAGATGGAGAACAGGGGGCTGGCAGAAAAAGAGAAAAAAAATGAAAAACAGCAATTTTCTTACTGTATGGGTTTCAGAAATCATGCCAGAAGAGACCTCAGGACTATACTACAGTAACCTTCTAGTTTCTAGTGTTACATTGTGTGTATAGGGACCTAAAACTAGAATATATGTGGATGTCCATATCTGAAAAAGTTGAACAAGTGGTTTCCGATCATCAGCTACCTGTTTCCACTGTGATCTTTTTACTGACAGAGCTATTGCACTCGTTGTTGGAGGAGATGACGGAGGCATTGTATGTTGTTCCACAGCGTAGCCCCTTTATCTGGCAGGTAAGATCCGTCGTGCTGCAGCTGTACAACCCACCCAAAGAGTCTGTCACTGAGGCAATGTAGAACAATGCTCCGTTGGCCACGTTCCACGTGAGGGTGACGGAGTCTGAACTGCAGTCAGTAATGGGCAAGAGGTTCTGGGGCACACAGGGAGCTGAACACACAAAAACACATTGTAACACTGGCTATAAAGCTTGCAACACACATGGTGCTAATGTACATTGTATGCTGATAGGGTGAATCCTTTACTGTTGAGCTACACAGGAGCTCAGTTGTCTTAGTTCAGTTCCTAATTGTGTAATGTCAAGTTTTGGACAAATAAATGTCCCAAAAACCCCAAATAATTTTTAAATACAGCTTTCAGGTAAGTTCACCATTACTTACCGGTGTTGGTCTCCTCGCCCAGCACCACCTCACTGTAACAATTATCATTAAAGGCAGTGATCATCATAGTCAGGCTTTCTCCACATGCAACACCAGGGATGACACAACTGTTTGTTTTTGAGCTGCAGCTGTAATAGCTCTCGTGGCTGGCATTTCCACGATTTCCTCTGCCTTCCACAATGTACTGTGAGATCCCATCTGCTCCAGCCCAAGAAGTCGTCAAAATGTTCGATGTACAACCTGACATAGTGATCAGGTTTGAGGGTTTGCAAGGTGCTGAGGAGACAGAATTAGAACGATCAGATGATTTTGTCGGCTTGACATTTAGTATTGGAAACGTTCTTTTATAATAGATCTTCTGCATACACTTTTATATAATTTTTTGAAAGATTCCATTAGCTAGCATGATTACCTGTTTGGATGCTCACCGCAGGGCTGACTGGACCATTGCACTCGCCATTTACGCTATAGACAGTAAAATTGTAGCTCTGTCCACACACAGTGTCGGTAAAGAAACAGGAAGTGTCTATGGTAATGCAAGCCTGTGTACCCCCAGCCGAGTTGGTCAAGCGTGCACTGTAGAATGACGTGTTATTTGTTGGTGCCCAGGAGAAGATTATTACATTGCTGATGCATTCGCGGAACAGGTTCAGATTAGCCGGTGAGCATGGTACTGTAAGACACAAAAAGTATTTAAGATATGGTCAGTGATTTTGGTTAGTTTTACAGCCCATTTGTTTTATTTTTCCAACATAAAAGTGCAAGTGGAGAAACTTGATCGACAAGCAAGTATGTCCTCGCTGGTGAGATAACAAGTTAGGGATAACATTTATACAAACAAATTATGTCTCTGTAAAGCTGCTGTGGGACAACGTTCATTGTAAAAGTGCTAGATATAATTTAAAATGCAATAATAAATAAAATGCAATTGAGACTAGAGTTTCTCCTCTGAGCAGATATATAGTTACATTACCAAATTTTGAATGTAAAAATCACTGACCACACCTTAAACATTGTGAGAGAGTATGTTGTGGATACACATTAATGCTTATACACAGAATGATAGTTACTTGAATATAACAATACAAGCAACTAGAAGTCCCAGAAGTCTTGGGCCACACCAGTGCATCTGATTTTATCTTGTATCAATGCGACTGTAAGCTTGGCTCATGTTGCTGTGACAAAAGAGCATGTGTAATTTAGACTCTGTGACTGAAAACGAGGGCTGATCCTCCAGGGCCACCTCATTGTCATCATGTGCTGGGGGTGTTTTCTGATGCTTTTTCATGAGAAACAGGAGCAAACACTGAATATTGGGTCTCACCAACAAACAGGCTATGTGATAGCACCTGTTACACAATCTATGATTGTTCTGTTGTGGTGCTGACAAAAGGAAGATGGTTGAGAAGGAATCTAGAAAGTCCTATCCAAGAGCATGTCAAGTATGAACAAATTATCTTTCAGGCAGGGATAGAAATTCAGTCAGCATCAGTCCACTCTCAGAGCAGAAAATATCTTTAGATTTTTGGCTGATCATCTGTTGATTTTGAATGAGTTATGTGTATAAATAAAGAACTAATACTGATTCTATTGGTCCAAATAATATCCTGTGTCCTGTGTGAAGGCTACTGCTTGGACAGATCTAACCATTATAATAATCTGGAATCTGCTTAAACTGGAAATGTTAATTTGCTTCTTTCCAGTTTCTTACAATTTAGAGTTTTCACACTGGGCCACTGCATCCTTCATATGCACAACCACTGCTCATTCATCACCATGCAGCAGCTGAACTAGCTTGAAAGAAGTGCATTACTCACCTCATTATATTTAAATCATAGATGCTGTAATTTGTATACCTAAGAACGGCTGCTTTAATCATAAAGTGCAGTGTATCAAAATAAAAGTTTTCATTTTCGCAAGATGACAAGCACAATTACAAGCACCACCCCTCTTTTAAAACAACCAGTCTGTTCTTCTAATTCAATCAGCATGACAAAGCGATATCAGCTGCCTTGTCCTTGTTACTACTTTCTCCTGAGCTAACCAGAAGATCACTGAAATGATGTGAGCAGGTCAATTTGTGGCAGGAAAATAGGCTTCATTTAAATTAAAAAATTCAATAAAGTCTGAAGTTAAAAATTCATTTAAATTCAATAAAGTTCATTTTCATTTTCAAGTTCATTTTCACAGCAAGGAATGACTTTGCAATTAATTGCAATTCATCTGATCACTCTTCATAACAATGGCACCATAAAAACTGAAGCAGCAACCTTTGAAAACCAAGTCTCAAAACAAAAAAAGCCATTTTTTGTAGTTGTAGAGGAGTAATAATTCATAATCACAAATTCTTGGATTGGCACACTAGTTCCAGGTACTAGGTTCTATTGAAGGCTCCTTCCTCATGTTGTGTCAGGGGTTTTTCCATGCTACTCTTGTCATGGCTTGTTCATTAGCTATCTAAATTTACATCCAGATTTCTAAAAAGCTTTGTGTTTATCAACAGGGATAAAAAGAAGGCCATCCTATCCCACAAACAGCAATGTGATCTAACTGAAGTGCTCTGATCACCTTACTCACCTGTCTGGAAGAAGGCAGTGGTGCTGCTTGTGCTCTCGCAGTTATTGGTAATGGCAGTGACCTGCACCACGTAGGCCCTGCCACAGTCCACACTGGCCAACACACAGGTCGTGCCCGTAGAGGAGCAGGATATGGTCATACCATTCTGATCAACTGCTGTGGCACGGTAAGACTCAGCACCAAACACAGCTCCCCACGATATCACAGCAGATGCGCTCACACAGCTGTAATCAGCCATAATTGATGTCACCGAATTTAAATCTAAGAGAGACAGAAAGATATGGACTCACCACACACTTCCCACATTTTTACACTGTGCATGATCATAACAGGTAATCCACTTACTGTTTGCAGTGTAGTTGACTTGCCTCGGTTCTCCAGGGTCCAGAAATGTGTTCAGGGAAGAGACAGCTATCCGGTAAAGGGTGCATGGCAGCAAATTCTGCACGTCTTGGGAGGTGAAAGAGGTGGTGGTGCTCAATATCTGTGTACCACTGGCATCTGTGACCATTACCTTATACAGAAGAACCTTGTCCACAGACTGCCACATGATACGCACTGCCTGGCTCGAGAGGGTCACCACTCTGACCATCAGTGGTGGCTGGATCACTGAGAAAGCACAAAGAAGTGTGCTGTTACTGTTTATTTTGTTCTCTTATGATTGAAGGCCAGATCAGAGTGTTTTGTCATGATGGATGATTTCTTTGCTCTAATAAACATAGATAATGTTAAGGAACTACAGTATATGGATTGTCTCCCAATCTGGCATCACAGATCCAAAGACTACAAAAAGTACAAAATCTTGCACCATTTCTAAAGAAAACCTTAAAAGGTTTCCAAGTAAGCACCCAACCCTGAACAGTAGTTTTACAATCAAAAGTGTAGCGTGCTCTCACCAGTGGTAGTGGAAGCCCTTAACCCTCAAATGCTCAGTTACATAAACAAGATAAATGTAAGTTGCTCTCGATAATGCTGGCTTCCAAATGCTACAAAAGTAAATGATATTTTTACCTAGCTATCTAGCGTTGAACTTTATACACATTTATAAATATGATGTCTCTCACAAATCCTGTCAGGTTACTTTATGCTCGTTAGCTGGCTCATATTAACAGTTGCACATTAATGAATGTGATTTAAAAATAATCTTAATAATACTGTTAGGTTAGCTTATATTGATTACCTAAGCTCCTAGAATCCTTGAACTGAAACATTTTTGAAGATGACTCAAGAGTAATCACAGAAATTCTAGCTTATGTTAGTTAGCTGGCTAGCACTGGCAGTGGTGATTAGACAAGTATTACACATACACATACACGTACACATATATTTATTAAATATGACTTAAAAACTGATCTCTAATCTCCTGTCCAATTATCTTATATTAATTAGTTGGCTAGCATTAGCAGTGAAAAATATGAACATTTATGAAGATGCTAGTTAGCAGACAAGTGTTATACAATAGTTAGCTCTGGTCCACTAATTTGATTGAACAGGCAGTGTTCTGAGTGTGCTGATAGTGTAAGAGCACTGGGACATTTCACTTTCTGTATAATGCTGCTTGTTTCTTTATTTATTCAGAGTTTTAATGTCATGTTTTACACAGTGGTTACAGTCAATGGATAAAACATCAGTTACTGATATGAAATATCAAGATAGAGTAATTAATATGTGATAGAGCTGTTGCATAAAAGCACAAGCACGGTTGCAGTTGTGCTGCTATACTGAATATTGGCGAACAATTATGAATTTAACTTTAAAATCCCCTCAGAAAGATTTGCCTTGTGGTAACAAAATGTTTGTAAATGAATGTTAATCATATGTGAATATGTAAATATTGAACCCTTGAAGACATCTGGACTTCAATACAGACCCACATTCCCATATATCATCTTTAGGACACCACAATACCCCCCACATTTCCAAATTACTGTATATCTAATTTCATATATGCATGTTGTACTGTATATCATACTATTGACATAAAAAGCTCAGCACAGTGCATAGAAGATCACTCACAAGTGGTGACGGTTCTCACTCGACTCCTCGTGCTCAGGCCGGCTGAGTTGGAGGCATAAACATAGCAGTCGTATGAGATAGTGGGTCGCAGATTTTGGATGATTGCGCTGGTGTTTGTGAAGGATAGATTGTAGAACTCGCCAGTCATTGAGGAGTTTACCAAGACAAAGTACTGATCCACGCAGGCCACCCGGTTCCACTCTAGTGCGATGGCAGTACTTGATATAGCCCGTGAGGAGATTATCTGAGCTGTGTCAGGGACTGAAAGAAAAAAGGAAATCTTAGTTATACTTTAATTATTTGTATTTTATATTTGATTAATAATATATTCATATATTTGGCCAAAAAAAACATTTTGAGACCAGACATATACTCCAAGTGTTCTACAGAAAGTAGAAAACAAACTGGAATTTAGGTGTAATTTAAAATCTAGTAGCATATTACTAATAATTTGCTACCTATATTAAATACTTATTTTATTTTATGTTTTTAAACTAAGGCAATATTATTAAGTCTAAGGTTCTGTCTAAATTTTGTCTGTCTGTGCCACCATGTTGCCCATATAATAATATTAGGACTTGATATCTTTTGGCCATCATGAAAACACACACACCCACACACATTCTTAACTTACCTGTTCTTGCTATTCTTGTATCCGTACATGCAACACTATAAAAGCGGAATACTTTGACAACAACAGTGTATAATGTGCATGGTTTCAGGCTGAAAACTTCTTTCTGTGTAGTTGAGGCAGAAACTGTGACCACCACTGGTGCCACACTGCTCATGTTTACTACACGCAGGTCCAGGATATAGTTTGTGGCCCCTGTGTAGCTGGTCCATTGTACAAGCAGTGATGAAGCCGATGGGGAAGAGATGGATGTAATGATGCTGCATTCTGCCAAGAAAATATAATATACAAATGTATTAGTGACCACCAAAGGTTTGGTGTGCTTGTGGTTCTAGAGCCAATTTTTGAACTGTGGTATCTATGTGACTAGAATAAAGATACAGTATAGAACATATCAAATCGAACAAATAAATATTTGTCCTCAAAAACCTGCATTTTTCATGCATTTTTCAGAACTATTTATTTCATAACAATGTGTTTGTAAATTGCAGCAATTGCATTCTATTGTTTTTTTTTATAATTACAAAATAAAATTTATATACTGATCTCTATGCAGTGTCTTTCATGGATGCATCTATCCTGTTTTTCCATAGCTTTGCTGCCATAACTGAGACATTTGAGAGATTATCTTATCTCATATTATCTCATCTTATATTAACTTATCTTACAGATTTCAGTTTTTATTACATTTTAGGAAGTGTCCAAATTTTATGAAAATGGGGATTGTAAATGGATATATGACCCAATAACTTTAATTTAGAGAAAAAATATAAAATAAGAAACTGACTGTTTTTAATTATCTAGTTTGCTTCATAAAGAACCACAATCATGTTCTCTACAATTCTGAATCCTACAAAATAATCTGACAACCAGAATTTGACTGTGACTGTGACATTTGACAGTGTTGAAACAGTCATTTGGTCATTTGTAGAACAGCCATCTTACCTTGTGACTGAGTGTTTTTAATCTATAAAAGATAGAAACAAAAACAATCCTATAAATAAATAAAAAAGTAAATAGATTATATATATAGCATGTATTTTAGATATTATTTTGCCAAGAATATAATTTTTTTAGGTCTCTACAGTATGTCAGACATTGCACATACCTGAGCCAGAGTGAGCCAAATAAAAAATCCTAATTCTCTTAGTGATCCCATCTTTGACAATGACTTGACGATTTCCATTAGCTCTATACAAGCTAGTTCACTACAAAGGGTGTTTTGACCTCTTTTGTGGCAGCAAAGTTACACCTAGTACGTCACAGCCAATCAGGAATCAGGGTCATCAATCCCATTGATCCCCAGGGGTATACAACACATCATGGGAAGATAGCAAGAAAGACACGTAGAGGGTTGGAAGAAAGGAAGAACTTTGAGAGCAAGCATAAAAATACTGCTTATTCATATAACAGTGTCTTATTTTTTTAATAGTGGAAGTGTTAAATTTCATGCAGTGTTATGTTGCCATGGTTTGGTTTAGTATTTCTGAAAAGTGATGCTTCCAAAGCCAAGAGGAACAATATTAGAATAATAGTGTGTGGTTAGTTATATGGGGACTATTGTCAGGAATTTACCTGAGACCAAATTTAGACTTTTGGTTTGTTTTTTTCCAATATTTTTGCTGGATATGTCCTGCTGTGTTACCAGTAATGCTACTGAAGCAACAGACAAGCTCCATCTGTGCAATAAACTGTGTAGTTTCCCAATTGTAAAAATTTCCACTTGCTGGTGTCTTATCTTTCCCCAAGGCATGCTGGAAAACTTGTTACTGGAGAAATAAATGAAGCAGGAAATAGCCCTAGATGGATGACATAATTCATGTCATGTAATAGTATTACCCAATTAACTACAACAGATTTCAGTTGCATTTAGTCAGATGAAATGAATATGGGTGGATGTGCTTTTACTGTATTAATATGTAGTTCACTAGAAATCCAAGATGTGACTGAAACATCAAGAGCAGGAAAATACACTGGGGATTATATACCTTACCACTTAATAACACTTAATTGACCAAAGCTTTCAATGTCACATAAATGAACATAATATGGGTGGACTGACTGGGCCTGACCGGGAAACCACAACTGTCCGTTTCCTTTGTCTTTTTTTGTGCTGTGAAGCCAAAAGACTCTAGGGCAGATATCAAACAGAGTGCAAATCGATACTTACACAATATGTGTTGGTCCATTCAAGGAACTTTATTTCTTAACTAGGTTATTCAGCTGTAGCTTGGTTAGGTCTCTTTTCATTTTTATGTGCTGCATGAATGTAAAACTTTATGACTTTTTATATAAAAAAGGATCCATATCTGTTGTCAGTATACTGAGACAATAGACATCAACAGGAAAATGGAGATGGAAGTGGATATGGACACTCTACTGAAAAACAACAGGAAATTCATGTAAGCTCTCGATAAAATGACATATCCACAGCACAATGAGTGCTGTGTAAAAGTCTTAGGTACCCTACTGATTTTAGGTACAGCTTTTGCTATTGATGCGTTTTCTTTTAGTTCTGCATTATTGAGTCTGTAGTATCTGAGTTTCTGTCCTTTAGAAATACACAGAGGGTCCGGTAGGCTCTGTGGGTTAGATGGAGAAGAGGTCTTGTGCTTTCCTGAGTTTGGGGGCCTCTTGAGTACTCAAATGTAAGGCCCATATGGTTGTGATTTTGAACAAAGGAGAATCTATACATTGAGGGTGTTTCAAGTCCTTTTCTCAGTCTATAAGTAAACCCAACATCCACCCTGTATTCTTCAGAGCGTAAATCTGGCTTCTATGCACTCTCCAAGCACTCCCGGGGCTTGTAAACGATACTTGTCTGATTCTGTTATTATTTTATATTTGTATTAATAAATTTTAGAATCCTTTTAGAAAGAAGAAGATGGTGTCAGCAGAGATTCTTTACCTCAACTTATTTGCATCATCACTGCACAAGAGATACCACAAGTCAAATTATTTAATATTTCCAAATGTTACTTTTCCAACATAAAAAATAAATATTACATGAAAATGTTTCTGCATGAGTTACAACAATGTGGCTTCATAGACATAGAGTGTGGCTTGACAGACCTGCCTGCAGTCCAGATCTGTCTCCTATTGAAAATGTCTGGAGCACCATGAAGAGGAGAATCAGACAACAGTGACCACAGACTGTTGAGCAGCTCGAATCTTGTATACAACAAGAAAGGACAGAAATTTCACTTGCAAAATTCACTTGCAATTAATATCTTCAATTCAATTTTTTTGTTATAGCCATCAGTTTTTAAATTCTAAAAAATGGGGTTTGTCTTTTTAAAAACTATGCACCAAAACAAATCTAATATTTCCAAGTAGTGATGGTTATAATGAATATTTCCAAGTAGAGATGGTTGTAATGAAATACCCCGTATTTCAGCTTAAAGAGGTATTGTTTGCACTTTCCGCACTGCATATATCCCTTGTGGCAACTGATTAATCCAATGAAAAGACCTTTTTATGGTTCAGAGATTAAGAAATTTCACAGTTCATAATGGTGATTTAAAAGAGAAAGAAATTCAACAGGAAAGCGGTTATGAAAACTGAATAAAGAACATAAAGAAGAGGTAGCTTCCTTCTTGTAAGTTTTTTATTTAATCTTATACTACTTAGTACTTATTTTAAGCACTTTTATAGCAACTCTTAAAATGAATTTTTGACATTTTGTATTATATATAATTACATACTTTCCTAAAGAGAAATATGTGATCTAAAAGTACAGTTCTGGCATTTTAAAAATTTAATAACCTCAAATGTGAAAGGTGAGTAAATTACATTTGAAGTTTTCATTTCGATTACAGTGCAACCCCTTACCCAACAATGTTATGTATCAGTTTCTGCTTACAGAATTTAGCAGAACAAATTGTGAATGTTATACTAGATTTAATAACAATTGGTTCATACAGTAATCAATATATTACGTTCAAAATAAAATTCAAGAAATGCAAATGGAGACTATTCCCTTAGTGTCCTACCTGTTGCCAAAATCTTGTTTGCAATTCCTTGCATTTCCTGTGATGACCATCAAAACCAAGAAAACACCAGAACCACCAAATCATACAACAATATCAGGGTTTCAGAGAGCCCTACATTAGCAAATTAAATAATTGGACAGGCTTTTATGACTTTTAGTGACTGTCACAGATAACAGTTTATTGTATGTGTATCAGAGCATTGATTTATTGATTGGGATGTATACACTGGTCTGGGTGGTATGCCAGTTCACTGCACTCCATATGTATGTATAAACAATCACACACTTCATCACAAACATTCACACTTATTCACACACAATCACACACTGATGCGTGTTTTTGAGAGATGAGAGGATAACCGAGAAAGAGGAGCAAATAAGAATACACAAAGAAACCCCAGTGGACATGAGAAGAACATATAAAAAAAAACTCCATACTGTACCCTGAAGTGAAGACTCAACCCTGGGACCCTGGAGCTGTGTGGTGACATCGTTTTACAATGCACAATTATTTAAATTAATTGATTTGAGTGGCAACACTAGCTATAGGAAGGACTTAGCCTTTTCTAGTACTCATGCCACAGAAGCATTAATACCACCTTTCTGCAGTAAGCAATCATTGTTATGGGGCAAAAATCCCCACCGTATTTTTCAAAATCATGTTCATTCAGGCATCTAGTAAGTAAGTAAGTAAGACTTTATTTATATAGCACTTTTCTAGAATAGCTCACAAAGTGCTTTACAAAAATGTTTACAGATAAAATACAAGACAGATTCAATTAAATACATAATAATCTAAGTCTAATTTTAAAATAATACATACAAATAAATAAACACTCAAATACACACCACCTATAATATGATAAAACACATCAAGCAAAACTGCTAAAAGCAAGAGAATAAAAATGTGTCTTTAAACGTTTTTAAAAAACTTGAATTGATTCAGATGCTCTAATATTTCTTGGGAGATTATTCCACAATTTCGGTGCATACACTGCAAAAGCCCAATCCCCCTTTGATTATAGATTACTGCAGGGAACAACTAATAACCCCTGATTTGATGATCTTAGCGTTCTCGCATTATGAAGCGGACACAAGAGCTCAGTAATGTATGCTGGAGCATCATTATGGACAGCCTGATAAGTAAACATTAAAATTTTAAAATTAATTATATAGCTTACAGGTAACCAATGTAGAGAAGCTAGTACAGGTGTAATATGTTCCCTACGTTTTGTCCTAGTGAGAAGACGGGCAGCTGCATTTTGTACAAGCTGGAGACGAGCCACATCTCTCTGACTCAGACAAATAAATAATGAATTACAATAGTCCAAACAACTGGAGACAAAAGCATGAATAATTTTCTCAATGTCACAAAAAGGAAGGAATTTTCTAACTTTTCTAATATTTCTAATCAGACAAAAACAGGTTTGAAGAAGCCTTTTAATATGTAGCAAGAAACTAAGCTGTGAGTCGAAGGTCACACCAAGATTTCTCACAAAGGGGTTTGCCTTTAAATCAACACAATCAAGAACTAATTGCACCATTTTACACATTTCCTCAGGACCCACAATTAGAACCTCTGTCTTATCATCATTTAGTTTCAGTAAATTCTGTATAGCAGTTAGACAGTTGGTAAGATTAGCCAATCTACCAGTCTCATTTCGTTTGACAGATAGATACAGGGGTTAGACAATGAAACTGAAACACCTGTCATTATAGTGTGGGAGGTTTCCTGGCTAAATTGGACCAGCCTGGTGGCCAATCTTCATTAATTGCACATTGCACCAGTTAAGAGCAGAGTGTGAAGGTT
>JAOVYV010000017.1:16265794-16276986 GCA_025674545.1 Hassar affinis | reverse complement strand
ACCTTTGGGAGCGGTGTAGCGCGCTTGGAGGAGAGCGCTCCCGCCCCCTCTTGTATACATGAGCTCACAGACGCCCGCTTGGACAGTGTCGCGCTGATTGACATGGGGGGAGAACCCCTCCCACCCTGAGAGCACGGCCAATCTTGCTCTCTAGGCTCCCGGCTATGGACAGCTATAGCATCAAACTAAAACATTTTTTAAGCAAACTAAATATTTTATATTTTAAAATTATTAGTTTTATTATTATTATAAAATTATATTTATTATATTATAAAATTATATTTCTTTGGAATTTTAATTGAAAATGAGTTACTAAAAATTCATTGTGATTGGGATTTATTCATTGACATTAAAATTTCTGTTTACATTCCAACCATGAGCTATAATTAAAATGTCTTTTGAAGGTGATTGATTGATTGTGCCATACACAATTGATGATAATGCACTGTTGCATTTAAATTTGATTTTTTTTCGCCCCTGTGTATGATATTCTGAGAGCAGGAACAACAGAGGAGAACCTGAATAAGTTAATTCAGCACGTGAAGATTGAGGCAGAGCCAGAGTACATCACCAACTGGAAAGAGTTAGGTGTGCCTATCATCAGCTCGGTGAGAGGGGCTCTCTCTTTTATAGCAAACAGTTCATTTAAAAAAAATTCAAATGCAGATTCTCTTCAATTATACGTTTCTGTGTTTCTGCAGTCAAGCCTGTTCTCTTTCCGGAAGCCGTCTAGAAGAGATCGTTCCCAGGAGGAGACATACAACCTCTCAAGATGGACGCCAGTTGTCAAGGATGTGATAGAGGTGAGCTATAGACCATTCTCTACACCATTCTCCCATTCTGTTCTTTTATAATTAGCTAGTAAGACAGGAGAACAGGACAGTTTGCCAGAAAAGGCATTGCGTACTGAAGAGGTAAATTTCTGCCGTGTGCTGCTAGTGGAAAATAATCAATGATATGGTGTGATGGAGTTACTGTTATTGTGCTGAAGCTGATTATTTTCCAATAGCACTTCCTGAAGATGTTTATTCCTTTATTACCAAAGCCGTCTGCCAATAATTGTAATTAACACTCAAACTTTTTATCCATTTAATTGCTGATTTTAACATTGAGGAAAAACCATGAAAAGGGTTAGTTCCTTTTATGACTTAGTCATTTCCTCACCAGAGTCTCATTTCTTTTCTCTCTCTTTTGAAGTTAATAAGAATGAAAAAAAAAAATGCAGCTTGTCACGATGTAGAGAAACTGAAAGGCACAAACTGCTCTATGCTGTGCTGGAAAACTCTGGACAGAATGGAGACTAGAGCAATGTATTAATAAGAACCTGTGATCTGTAGCTGCACTACTGACAGAGCTGCTGATATAGAATATAAATGAATCAACACCTTCTTGACCATTCAGCATTGAGAATTCAGCATGCTTTATTCAGGATTATTCAGGTGTGATGTTAGTGCTGACCTCACTCCCTTGTGTGTATGTGTGTACATGTTTGTGTGTGTCTCAGGACGTAGTGGAGAATAAATTGGACACGAGAGATTGGCCCCACCAGTCCGAATGTCCTTCTGCATGGAATGGATCCCGAGCTGTGAGGTAAGTCAGCTTTAATTCATGATTTCCCACCTTAAATAAAGTTCAAATTCCATACACTACGTAGTGAAAATGCATTTAACATTTCATATAAAACTGGGGGATTAAAATTCAGATTCAGGAAAAGTTCGATCAAACTATTAGCGGACAAAAGACTTTTTTCTCCATATCTGCTTCAGCTCTGATACGGTCCATGACCCAGATCTAAGATTAGGTTTCATGTGTGTCAGGATATTCATTAGTGCAATTATAAGGCAACTGTAGGTGTGCTCATGTGCATCTCCCTCCTTCTCTCCCTCATGCTCCCAGAGTCGTGAGGTAAGGCTGGTGACACTTTTGTATTTCATAGACTATTAATTATATAGAGGGGGGACAATAATCATGTAAGCCAGCCAGTGTGAATGGTTCCAGTATTAGTTTAAGCAGCAAAAATATCAATAATGAAGATTATCTAATAGAATTTTGTATGGATGAAATGAAGCAGCTATTTATTTTTAGCTAAAGCAGGTTTGTGAGTGATTAGCACCAGCATCTCTGTGTGTTTCATCAATGTTTACAGTTGCATCACACTGATGAATGTGGTTTTCCTTTATCAGCATGCTTTCAAGATAGAAACTATTGGGCAATTTTATCAGCACGCCAATGTGTGTCATCGTGTGGACTTTTTTCTGTGTAACCCTATAACCTTTAAGTTTTATGGTATGATGAAGTGTCATTGAGAGATTGGTTCGGCTTGGTTTATCAGTTAAATAAAATGGTCCTTTTCTTCAGCGCAAGGCAGAAACATAAGCCGAGTTCCCCGGACGACCACAGGAGCGGCTCCCGCCTCATCGTCTTCATCCTGGGCGGAGTCAGCTACTCGGAGATGCGCTGTGCCTACGAGGTCACCAAAGCCAACAAGTCCTGCGAGGTCATCATTGGTGAGTAAATACCAGCCTGTCCTGAACTGTTTTGTTCCTCCCGTACACAGCAAGTCGCCAACTGCTTGTTACAGAAGAGCCTGTCAGTTTATTGTTACAGTAACGTTGTGGAACATCTGATTAAATATGTAGTTGTTGATATTGTGAAGGTTACTGTAAGGAGATGTTTATTTAAAATTTATGGAAGGAGTCTCCAGTGTCAGTGCTTTGTAACAGTCAGGGGCAAAGTTTTTGGACACGGAAATGATTTTAGGATGGAAGAAAAAAGAAAGGCTGGTGAGGGGAAAAAGTGTTTATAGCTGCTATAGCATAAGTGACAAATGTAACTATAAACATATAAGAAAATAATAAGTGTTGGCAAATTGCTGCGGTATTAGAGAACATGATGAAAAGGATGAACGTCATGGTGGTAACAGTAACTCCACTTTGTGTCGGCTACATCATGTCACCCCGTTGCTGATAACTTTCCTAAAACAGCATGACATGGTGTGTAGGCATTCCTTACTTCAAGACTATGTTTAATCCTTTTAACCTTCTAAAATCTTGACTTATTCACATTAAGTACTAAATGTGAAGCTAATGGAAAAGGTACATAGTTACAAGAGAGTTTTTGTTCCCCCTTGGTCCATCTCGGCAGGTTCCACTCACGTCCTGACTCCTGCCAGCCTGCTGGATGACATTCGAGACCTGAGCAAAAAACCAATGGAGACTTTCACGATAGTAGATGAGAGAGCCAGCTGCTGAGCGCTAGGACATTGGGAACCTTCAGACTCCCTCTCCTCATCCTCCTCCTGCCTTAAATCCCTTCCCCTGTCCCCAAACCCACGTCCTCCAAAGCACTCGGCACTCAAAGTTTCTGTTAGAGAATTAAAGGGAATTCGGCTGTGATCAGTTTTGACGACCTCCACCAATTCCGTTACAGGCCGCACACCTGGGACAGGTAATCCTGAGCTGTGAGACTACCTGCCTCAGCTGTGTGAGGTTCTAATAGAAGAAATGGAAGGGGATCCATGAGTACTTGACCTCTTCATATAACTTGAGCAAACGTGGGTTAACATTGTTCAGGTTGTGTGAAGATGGCCATTAAAGGTTTGCTTCAGCGACCACCATTTTATTTCAATGTTTGGTGTCTGACCGTTCCTTCCTATGAGGATAATGTAGCAAAATAGATCATGTGGAAATCTGTCTCACCCCAGATGTTTTTGTAAATACATGATACATGTACAAATCTTCATATATGCCTGTTGTGAGAAAGGGATTGTATTTTCATGGTCATTTTAATTTTCAAAGTGGAAGCATGTTATCACATATCAATTCTGATTGGTCAGAAGGTGTTATTAGTGTAGCTGCAAATCACAGGTTTATGTTAATGAATTGTTCTAACATGATATTATTTCTGTAGTAAGAGTTATCATTTATTCCAGTGTTAAAAGCAGTTTAAAAGTTTGCACTTTGAGATTTCTCTGAAACATCACAAGCTGCTGACAGCTTTTTTCAATAACTAACCAACAACTGATTATAGTAGCTAGGTTTTCCAGATGTTTCATTAACGAATAACAGTCTTAGAATAAAAAGCTCCAAGCCGTTGGTCAGTTTCTGAGGAATAAAACCTCAAGCCTTGCCGTTTTATGTGAACTCTGTCCTTAAAGTTAAAACTTAAGTGTGCTTTTTGTTGTCCAGTATGACATTTTGGGTGAGAGAGATTTTTAGATCACTTTGACGCCACATTAGCTTCATGGTAAATAAACAACAGACAACAGGGATATGGTGTAAATTTGAATGTTCACTAAAGCAACTCTCTTAAGATGTTATTGTCATGATATAACTGGTCATTCCTGGAAGTATTTGGTAGACACATTGTTCTAATGATGGCACTTTCTGCACCTATTAACTTTCTCATGTATTTATACATTACACTAAATTGCGGTGAGTTCTTCCTGCTGCCTTTCTGTCCTTTGTTCTTTAATGTCTGCACTGCTTTGTGTGTCTACTTCACTTGGACTGCGCTGTTGCATCATGACCCTGTGTGTGTGACTGGAGACCAGTTTTAATATATTCCTAACGTGTACTGAGCAGAAGTAGTTTTCCAGACCTGTCCATGATCTCACAGTTCATATTTGTTACTTTGTTTAAACACAACAGCAGCGACTTTGTGTTCCGGCAAAGAGAACTACATCCCTGATACAATTTTCTTGTCTGTTCATAAAATTCCCTAGTTTTTCTAAAAATCCTTATAAAACATGAGCACAAGGTGACTATATATTTAGTGATTAAACTGAAAATCAGTAAAGCTGCTGTTGAAGCACAGGATTGCGCATCTTCATTCCTGAATGTAATCACATAGCTGAGACAAAACAAATAAGGCTGCTTTCAAGCTTGGCTTTTCCCCTTTTCTCTGTACTAACCACAAGTGCACATTTAACAACCAGAAGTGGCCACCAATATTTTGGTGTACTTTTTAAATCTTTGTTTAACCTTTATTAGGTGTAATAATTCTGATCTACCTAGACAGCAGCCTAGGCTAGTAAGTTATCATTTTCATATAAGATCCCCTGGCCACCACTTTTTCTGAAAAGGAATGAAAGAGAAGCTTATAGCTGCCTTGTATATTGCTGCATTGTATGTGATGACTGGAATTGATGTGATGGTAGCTTTAATGTGCCTTAATTATTAGCCTTATCTGACTTTACTTTGGACCTGATTGTGTACCATTTAGGTATTAAGGTTCTCCATGTCTTAACGTTATAAATGACATTAAGGACAGGATCGTATCTCACAACCAGCTCTGAACCTTCACTTGTGTGCCTTGTTTGAGTTGCATAACAAAATGTACATATTCTATATGTCTGCTTGGAAAATAAAACCTTGTTTGTGTGCTTTGCTTTGTTGCAGTTATACACATTAATGAACAGTAGAATACATTTCTTTTAAACAAATGTTAACACAACTTTTATGTTGAACAACTGACAAGTAAATGAATGATGTGGTTCAATTTCCGTGTGGTTTTTCGTTGTGCTTGTGTAAGTACTTTCGTTGTGTAAATTTCGTTGTGTAAATACTTAATTATCCCACTTTGTGTGTTAAACAGCAGCCCGTTCTAACATGGTGTTGTTTCTATAGTAATGGCTTTTATTGCATTTTTCATGGGGACATGGGGTTTGTATAACTTTGGTTTAACAACAGAACAGTGGTCATTTCTACATCCTCATAAATTCTTTTTTTTAATGTCTGCAATCTAGATATCCCATTAACTCTGGGAAACCTTTTCATGTATTACATAGATTTATTTGTGCTAAATATCTGTCCTTGTTTGGGCTACAGGATTTGTAAGATAATGACACTATATTAGAAATACTTGAGCACCACCTTGTGTACACACACACACACACAGACACATACACACACAAAACATTGAGTGACCTTTAGACTGAATGATTGTTTATGCATGTTTTCATTTTTTTTTTACTGTTTTTAAGTCATTTGTATACACATTTATGTCATTTCAGTCCGTTGAGCAATACTGTGACTGATGTAGGTCTAATGGTCATGTTTGTGAATTGAATTGAATTTATTTAAATTGATTAAACCTGCCAGAGCTGAAAGCAGTTCACTCAAAAAAAAACAAACAGAAATATTAAGACTAGTGATTGTTCAGGTTAACTACAAACAAATGTACACTGATCTGCCACATTAAACCCACCTGCCAATGTTGTGTAGATTCCCCTTGTGCCAACAAAACAAGGTATGTATTCTACAAACCTTCTGATGGTGTGCTGTTATATGTGGCAGCCAGACATTATCAGGAGATCCTTTATTTCCTTGCCTGTCCAGCACTTCCCATAGGTGTTTGATTGGATTGAAATCTGGGGAATTTGCAGACCAAGTCAACACTTCGAACACTTGCTCATGTTCCTCAAACCATGCCTGAATAGTTTTTTTCAGTGTGGCAGGGTGCATCATCCTGCTGAAAGAGGCCTTGGTCTGCAACTAAGTTTATATAGGTGTTAAATGTCAAAGAAACATCCACATGAATGCCAGTAGATTTCAGTAGAATATTGCCCAGAGCAAAGCACACTACCTCCATCAGTGTACCTTCTTCCCATAATGCACCCTGGTGTCATCTGCACACATGCCCAGCCATCCACATGATGACAGTGAGTCTTGAGCACCCATGACAGGGTTACAAGTTCCTTCCTTGGACCACCCTTTGGTAGGTACTAACAACTGCACACCAGGAACACCTCACAAGTCCTGCTGTTTTAGAGACGCTCTGACCAACTCATCTAGCCATCACAATTTGGCCCTTGTCAAAGTTACTCAGATCCTATCGCCCGTTGTCCCTGCTTGCAACACGTGAATTTCAAGAACTGACTCTTCACTTGCTACTTAAAATATGGCACTGTAATAAAATAATCAACTTTATTTACTTCCCCAGTTAGTGGTTTTAATGTTATGGTTGAATGGTGTATTAGTTTGTGAACATCATATAAATATTTAAACATTGGGAAAATAAAGAAAATAACCAACTATATAGAAATTACAAACCGAATGCTTAAAAATGCAATAAAGTTTTAATTAAAATAAAATCTCTGCCGTTTTTTTGTTGTTGTTGAAAACGGATGTGACGCAATTGCAAGGAGCCGGAAGTAGCAGAAATTTGTAGTCTACTAGCCTGCGACGTCAAATTACATCGCTCTGAGAGCAAACAGCATTGCACAGTGAAAAAGGAAAAATAAAAACAGCTGGATTATTTATTTCTGTCATCTGACTTACAGTTTGACAGTGAGCAGGGTAAAGGGGGATCGGTTTCAGCGCCACTGTGTGATTTTCACCTTTATTTCTTGTCTCTTTTGGTCGTTTCCTGATTCGTCAGCTGCCAAACTGAAGCAGCACTGATAGTTTGGTGAGTAACGGTAAAAGGGGTGTTGGCTTTATTACTTGACATGTCTTGGTGTTAACTGCGTTTCAATTTTTTCACATTCAAAATAATAACAAAAGATGGATTCAGTGTGTTTGCGTGGAATTGCACGAGACTGGCTGGGTGGTTTCGCGCATGCGCATTAAGCCGCACTGAGTTTGTACATGACTGCTGATTTATTCTGGTTTATTATTTTCTCTTTTCAGACTTGAAACTCGTGTTGAGCCATGGTGAGTGATCTGGAGTTAAAAGGGATACAGCTACACCCCTCTTTTCCTCTATCTGCTTCTTTCTCTCCCCCCTCTCCCTCTCTCTCTCTCTCTCTCTCTCTCTCTCTCTCTCTCTCTCTCACTCACTCACTACCTCCCTCTCGCTTCCTCTCTCTCTCCCTCTTTCCATCTCCCTCACTCCCTTCCTCTCTCCCACTTTCCCTCTCTCCCACTTTCCCTCTCCCACTCTCTGCCTCTCTCTCTCTCTCTCTCTCTCTCTCTCTCTCCCTCCCTCTCCCACTCTCTGCCTCTCTCTCTCTCTCTCTCTCTCTCTCTCCCCCTCTCCCTCCCTCTGCCTCTCTCTCTCTCAATCTCCCTCTCTCTATCTCTCTCCCTCTGTTCCTTTCTCTCTCCATCTCCCTCCCCTCCTCTCTCTCAGTTTCTCCCTTTTTTTCTTCTTCTTTATCACACTTCCTCCTTCTTCTTACACACATTCTCTCATATTTATTTTCTGTTACTCATTCTGTCTTGTACAGCACGGTCGGGTGAAGGTAAAGTCCACCGCTCAGCAGGAAGAAGAGAAGAGGAAAGAGCGAGAGAAGAAGCTGAAAGTATACATAACAGTTCGAGATGCCATCTTCAAGAAGGTCAGTCATGAAGACAGGAAGCTGAATTTTCACTATAATAAATCATTATAATGATAAGGAATATTATTATTATTATTTTATTATTTATTTTTTTATTTTTTTTATTACTACTACTACTACTAATAATAATAATATTTTAACATCATTCTGTCTATTAACATATGATGGTGTTTGCTCATTATTGAATGTTTCCCAAGAATGTAAAACATTCTTATGTAAAACAGTTTATTATATAATAAAAATTAACAATAGTTAATTTAGCAGTAACAATTTCCACCCTTCTCTGTCTCTCTCTCTCTCTCTCTCTCTCTCTTTCTCAGAGGAGTAATAGCGAGCTGGATGAAGAAGCTCTCCAGCTCACGCAGCAGCTCCTGGCTTCTAACCCAGACTTTGCCACACTGTGGAATTACAGGAGAGAGATCCTGCTCCATCTAAAGACTGTCAAGTGAGAGAACTACAGCTCCCAGCATGCTTTCTGTGTCTTTTCCCAAAGCAGTTTTTCTACCCATTGTTTCACTCTCTTCCTAGAGAGGAGGAGGAGATTCAGAAGCTGTACGAAGCTGAGCTGCACTTCATCGAGTCATGTCTGAAAGTGAACCCGAAGTCTTATGGGAGCTGGCATCACCGTGGCTGGGTGTTGTCCCACATCCCGAGACCCAACTGGCAAAGAGAGCTCGACCTGTGCGACCGCTGCCTCAGCCTGGACGACCGCAACTGTGAGAATGAGGGAGGGAGGGATGGTGATGACGTGTTAGACCACCAGATTGTTGAAAGTGGCAAGAGGAAAGACAGATAGAACACAATGCACAAAATACAGGAACTTTTGGCACCATAAAGCTGGAACTATGATTTTCCCCACTGGCAACTGGTTCAGTAAAAATGCTACTGTTGTAGATTTTATTTTTTAGTTTTTTTGGTCCCTGCTCCAAATTCTCAATAGAAATAGCATTTAATTTCTTACATAGCTGCATTTTTGTCACACATAAACATAAACACTTCACTTTCTAATCCAATATTTCATAACAGTCACATCACTAATGTCCTAAAACTTATTTTTGCTTTGTCACGTGTTCATCAAAGATTAAAGGAGGCATTTGTAATTTTTAGAACCTTCCACTGTCTGTGAAAGTACTTGCAAGTAAAACACTGATTTACTGAAAGTCTCCGGGTTCGCATTTTAAAGAAAAGCTGTAGCACTGAGGAGCTCTGTTCAGAGTGGGGGGTGGAGCTTACTTCAGGGCCAGAAAAAAACCCCAATTTATAAAGCTACAAAAGTAGCAAGATTCATTGAACAACAGTATTGCTTCTTTTTTAAAGCTTTTTTCTTTTCAAATAAATTATTATTTAAGTTCAAATATTATTGAGTACAGTGCTGAAATTGTACAAACTACAGCTTAAAAATAGTTTTTAAAAATGCAACATTTTTTTGTTTTCTGCAGAATTTTAAATCAGTAGTTAACAAGCCAGTCAGAAATGTGATCAGTGTTAATCCAAACACTTCAATATCCAGTTTTTGTTGGTCATCTTTGTCCTAATGTCCTTTTTTCTTTCTCTCTCTCTCTCTCTCTCTCTCTCTCTCTCTCTCAGTTCACTGTTGGGATTACCGCCGCTTTGTGGTGAAGTCATCCAGCGTTTCCGTGGAGCAGGAGCTCCAGGTTACGAACCGTCTGATTGGCTCAAACTTTTCCAACTACTCGAGCTGGCACTACAGGAGCACGCTGCTGCCCCTGCTGCACCCGCAGCCTGCACCTGACTCTGCATCGGCCTGCCAGAAACACACACACAGTCTCGCCACGGCCTCACCTCAGAAACACGGGCACCGAGTGTGTGAGGAGCTGCTGCTCAAAGGTCAGAACTTTCAGACACACACACAGAGTATCTAAAAAGCACAGGATCTGTTTTACACAATGTCCAGAAGAGGCCAGTGATGAGCTTTTATTGAGTAAAATGTTGATTATAGAATAAAAAGACATGAATTCATATCTCACAGATAATGTTTTTTTTTGGTCAAAGGGTGTTTTACAGTTTTTTTTGCTTAACAGTAAATGTAAAAAGTAATGTTTAACAGTAAGTGCTTTTGTGTTTAGAATATGAACTGGTGCAGAATGCCGTCTTCACAGACCCCAATGACCAGAGTGCCTGGTTCTACTACCGTTGGCTCCTTGGAAGAGGTGTGTGTGAGTGAGTGTGGGGGTGTATGAGGATTTTTGGCTTTTTATCAATAATGATAATTTGGTTTCATTTCGTCTTCCTCCCTCCTCCCTGTCCTAGCTGAGCGTGAGGAGCTGATCAGCTGTGTGTATGTGAGCAGAGAGGGAGAGCGAGTTGCGGTGGTTTTCTCCAAACCTGTTAACGTGAGACATTTAAACTAAGTTTCAAGAGTTTTTGTGTTCAAATCAAATCAGTTCAGTAGACCTAAGAGCACATTGCCTCTATGTCTGTCTGTCTGTCTGTCTCTCTCTCTCTTTCTTTCTCTCTTTCTCTCTTTCTCTCTCTCTCTCTCTCTCTCCCTCTCTCCCTCCCTCCCTCTCACTCTCCCTTCCTCCCACTCTCCCTCCCTCCCTCTCTCCCTGACAGGTTGTGAGTTTGATGCTGGTGTTAGATGGTCAGCCTCAGCAGGTGGAATGGAGGAGTGTTCACCCTCAATTTCACCACAGCCCTGTCTGGGTAATTTATTTTTCTCTGTTTATGCACAAGAACTGATTTTATTTAAAATAATTTTATGCATGACAATACTAAAATTACAGGTTATGAAAATAATCAAAGAAGAATAATTAAACAAATGAAGGTGTTCCAAAGGTTAAAAAAAAACCAAATGTAATACTGAACAAAAAAACCCAGCAACAACGTTTAATGTACACTCCTGATCAAAATCTTAAGACCAGCTAAAAAATTGGAAGAATTTGCATTT
>JAOVYV010000017.1:16234466-16244950 GCA_025674545.1 Hassar affinis | reverse complement strand
ATGAAGATTGGCCACCAGGCTGGTCCAATTTAGCCATGAAACCTCCCACACTAAAATGACAGGTGTTTCAGTTTCATAGTCTAACCCCTGTATATACATATTTTTAAACTGATACATCTCATGTCAATCCATTTGTAGCCCACTTCCTTAAAACTATGTTAGCAACACCCACAAGCTGACTGCAAGCAATAGATAGGCTACCAGGTGAAACAGCAACTAGGTGAAATACAGTGACACTACCTTTGTGAGCTTTTCTTAAATGAAGCTTTATACATTGAGCCTACAGATTCAGATTTGGTACAACCAAAACCACTTTTCCTTGATACAGGCCAACACAACAGTACTCCAGGAGATTATTGCATCCAGCAACTATTTAACAAAAAAGTACCCACATGCAATACCACATTCAGTATCCGTTCAGTATATATTCAATATCCAGTCTCTTAACTTCAGTGATACAAATGGGATGTGGCGTATTAAGTTGTTGGTCAACAGAGTTAATCAGAATTAATTCAAAAGAAAGATTTCCCATGATATGGATAAAAATGTTGCCCATCAAAACTCCAAAGTTTCAGACTTTTATTATGAGATTTTAACCAATACATGACAAAATGGCCAGAACTGAAGCATGCAACTGATTCCGAATAAGTTGGTTTCTTTCGGATACAGAACAGTGTCTTCAGATTGGTACAGTATTTCTTATCCTCAAAGAATGCTTGTTTATAATCTGGGTAACAATAGGAAGAGTAGAGAAGTCCAGACATAACAGACCAACAGTTTCCTCTGGCTTTTCCTTTGGGGTTCCCAAGGCAACAGAGTTGACCACAGAGCCTCTTCATGCCTGGTTTACTTCCAGCAGGAGGTGACCAGGAGGTATGATCTAACATGAAGAAGCAACAGCATTATTCTCAGCTCTTTCTGGATTGCTAAAGACCTCACAATGTTATAGAATGAGCCACAACCCAAAGCTTATGACTATAGGTCAGGAAAATATTCACATATACTCTGGCAGAAAAGCCATATTACTGTGGCCACCATACTTAAACTTTGCTCCATCTGTCACTGAAACTCTTCTACTTGGGGTAGGTTCTCCTGTTTTACCTTAGAGGGGCTTGCTATTATTTTTGTGAGAAACCCATCGCCCCTTCGTTCCATTGAGACCTTGAGGCCTCTGTATGCTGAAACTAACAGGAAAGCATTTGTGCTTACAGTGGATGCTATTAGCAGCCTATTTTCAACACGGTTCAAAGAGACATTTCAGTTATAATAAGCCATGAACATAGGCAGCACATGTAATGATTTAATGTTAATATCATCCACTCCGATGTCTGCTACTGCACAGGGATGTTGGCTAAAAAAAACAGGCTTTGATTTCCATGAAGCTTGCCCCAAGGGTTTCTCAAAGTGACTAATTTTCTTTCTGATGCCAGTGTCTGTCAAGTTCAGATTGTAGTTTTACTTATTGCTTCACACAGATTGGGCAGTGTCACTGCTTCCCCTCCTGAATTGTCATAATTTGATGCATGATTTTGAATGCATTTTTGGAAGCAGTGGCAATGTGTAAGTTAATGTTCACATACTCACCTGCCTGCCACACCCCAATTTCAGTAGAGGATTCCTATTGGACAGTGATTACATTTAATATATTTAACAGGAATACGGTACTGCTCTTTGATGAAATACAATCATGTGCTTTGTGTTGTGTTTGGCACATTCACAGCACTTCAGTGAAGCATTTCTGTGTGTACACAATTGTGACACAAACTCAGCATATGCATTTTGAAAATGCAAATCCCTGTATTTCTGTTTTACAGTAAACAAGTCAAGTGATTTTCTGGATATTGCTAGTTTGAGTCTTGGTGATACTATAGCTGCGCATAGCTGAGAGCTCAGAAAGCAAAATTGTCCTTTCTCGCAGGGTTGGAGGGGCAGCATTGGTGCCTAGATTATGGTTAGATTATGGTGCCTCTTAGTCAGGAACAGTGGAGTCTCAAAGGTTGCCTTTGTATGCATTCAAGCACACTGCCACTATATTAAACTTTCTCTTCGTCCTTCTATAGTCCTGACATTGGAATGGAGCCTTCCATATAACCTGTATAAAAATGAGATGGTGGACCAAGCAGCCCTGATGCTCACCCTGTCTGGACGTGTCAGTGAGACCAATCAGGTTCTGGCCACCCAGTTCAACTTCCGCCTGCGCACACCCGACATTATAATCACCGTAAGTCTTCAAGTGATTCCTACTGCTGTAAAGTTTGGTATTGACCTGAAATGTATCTGATTGTAGGATTCTCTTGCTTTTCTATTATTCTTGTGTCATTTTATACTTGAGTACAGTTCTCCAGACAAGCACTGACCAAAACAAAATTAGTTCTAAATATACACTTTGCAATGCAATTCAAGACAAAGAAAAACCCTAGTTTTTTTTCAATCATGTTCCGGTTACAGAAGTTTCATGTTCGTCCACTTGCCACTGCTTTGTCAAAAGGGATTTTTATAAAACATTTCTTTATTATACTGAAACATGTAATTTTGCTATACAGCCTGTAGGGGATGCTGTAGTGGGTAGAGAGATGGCAGCTACATTCACCTTTAAAAATCCACTACCACAAATCCTGAAAAAGGTGAAGATCCGTATCGAGGGCCTGGGATTGCAGAACATTAGAGAGATCTCCTATGGGTAATTTTGATTTTTTTTTGTTTGCATGATGACTCTCTAAACCAGTTAAACCTTTTTTCAGAGATTTCATTGTTTAATTTTTGCATCTGAAACACAAAATATTCAGATTTGCATTTGACACTGATACAATCTTTCCTTCCCACCCAGTGACGTGGGCAGTCTGGTGACCATCACCCTGACAGAGAAGTTTATTCCAACTTTACCTGGTAAGCGGAAGCTTCTCGCCTCTCTGGACTGTCATCAGCTCACACAGGTTCACGGTGTTGCCGACATCCTCATCAAGGACAAGTGAATACACATGGGAACCATGCCTAGGAGCAAAAATAGGCCAGTGCAGTTAGGGTAAAGGCAGTAACCATACACCAAAACACACTATTCAATTTCAAAAACAAAAGGTTTTGTTAGAAGGTTCACAGCTTTTCACTGTAACATTTCCTAAAATCTTGCTCTAGTAAGAATATGCATGTGTTATATATTCTAGTTTTGTGATGAACTATTTTACTTCACCTGAATTAAGCTGATTCTGATGTTTTTTCCCCTGGGGAAAATTTGCAGCTCACAAAACACTTTTCTTTGTCTCATACAGTAAATCATGTCTTATTTGAAACTTCAGACCTGTTTCTTTGAAACACCTCTTAAAATAAATAAGGAGAAAAATTATACACAGATCTCAGATTTGACCATTTGAGAATAACAAGAGAAATGCAAAAAGCAAGACTTTTGCTGTTCTCTCAGGCTTCTCAGAGATAAAATACACAGAGTTAAGACATGAACTTTATCTCGAGACAAATTTCTGACATTGTGCTTCTTTATGAGCCATCAATCTTTAATCTTTCATTTTAATCTTAAACTTGGACTGGATTGGACTGAGTTGAAAATAAGACTGTTTCTCAATAGCTGATTTATGAGAAAATGGCCAAAATCTCATATTGATGGTAAACTGAGCTCAGTTATGTCGAGGAGAAATAGGCTGGACAAAGAGCTCTTTTTGAATTTGTATTGTCCTTTCCTGTGGGTAGCATTAAAATCTCTCTAAAAACTCTTAGAAACAAAGGAAATCTAGAACCAACAAAGATGGTCAGAGGATTTCAGGTCAAACAGCTAAAGAACCCTTGAGAAATCACTTTTTCAAGGAATGCACTTTAAATAAAGACTTTCGACTTACTTTTTAATATATTTATTCTGAACACTGCTTAAATCATTTGTGTAATACCTCACAACATATAATACATTACTTTACAAACATCCTGCATTCCTATGGTGCACCCTAGTAGCTTCAGAGCCTGAACAACTAATTATCCATTTATTATTATACTAGACAAGATGATGAATCTATTGTTTCACTCATTTATTTATTATTTATCCCAGAAATTCCAACATAATGTGCCATTTCACTTATCATCATGCACTAGTTTACATTTACATTTATGGCATTTGGCAGTCACCCTTATCCAGGGTGACTTACATTTATTTTATCTTATACAGCTGAGCAGTTAAGGTTTAAGGGTCTTGCTCAGGGGTGGTCAGCTTGGTGGTGCTGGGGCTTGAACCCTCAAACATCTATTCAGTAGCCCAACACCTTAACCATTGAGCCACCCCTACTTGTTGTTTATAATGTTTATTTATCATTAGTTGCTTATTTGGGATTAATTATTTTACATTTTGAATAACTTATGAATGTTTGTTAACTTTTTTATTTATACTTTTTTAAGTTTTGTAGTCTAATTATGACAGAAATGTAATAATTATATAAAATGATGCTTACATAATGCCAATTGCACTGTACGTTTATGAGTTGTATTGCATACATACTGTATAATCACCCTTGTATACTCAATCCTACCATTCTGAAAGCACTAAACATCCTTCTGAACATTTGACATTATTTTGTGTTCGTCACAGTATATAATAAAGCATTCATTTTCATTAAATTTCATTTCATGTTTATTGTCATTGTCATACTGACATTAAATAGTAAAGAAAGTCACTTCGTAGTTGCTTATAGGTCACACGTAAGGAATTTCTCACAGCACGTGTTGCCAAATCAAGCGTCAGTGTAATCATCTGGTGAACATTTATTTAAAACAGAAAATGTAACATTCATCATTAAAGTAATAAACTGTACAAGTACATACACACACACACACACACACACACACCCACACACACACTTTGTATTACAGTTTAATCCACAGTGTCACAGATGCTCTGCACAACAGCATTGAAAGCTTCAGGCTTATCGGCATAAACATGATGAGGAGCTCCCTCAACAACCTGGCAAAAGAGAGAGAGAGATACAGAACGACAGACAGAGATATTATTCAAACCTCTAAGATGAACATAAATAAATATTAATGAACATTTATTATTGATGTCAAAGCCATTTTTAATTGTTCAAACTCTTGCTGAGGCTTCTGGGTAGAAAATATCTCAGCAACAGTATATACAGTTCCGTACCACTGTATGTGTGTAGCTGTTCGGCCTGAGCTGGGCCACTCGCTCTCCAGTTGTACTGTCCATCCACGACTGGCCTCCGTACACCAGGGTTACTGGGAGGTCGGCGGGCAACAAATGAACCCGGTCTAGCATGGGCCTCTTTGCCCAAAGCAGGGAGACAGACATGGCTCTGAACCCAACTTCACCACTGGGAAAGAGAGAGAAACAGAGAGAGAGAGAAAGAGAGATGAACTCAAATGTAATCAGTGTGTGATTATTTCAGTCGTCTGCAGATTTGGTCCTGCTAGCATAATGCTTACTGGCTGTTCCCCAATATCAAGGATACATCCTTAAAGGCTGCATTTCTAGGTTGCTACTTCATTGAATTATCACTGAATAGCACCGAAGGACTCTTCTGATGTCTAGGATCTTTCAAAATCAACCAAGGACCATGTCCATAATTTCATCAATTATCAGAGATACCTATATGTACCCTCAGAGTTTACCCACAATCATATGTAATAGAAACTATAGTGTGGAATTGAAGATGGGTATCACTACATTTGGTCATACAGGTTTAAACAGTACATTATTTAAAATATGAAACCATAACACAGGAAAGTGTGAATTTCATGATCATCAGGAAACATGTTATGCTTTACTGCTTTGCAAAATATGATAATGAGAGAAGGGAACTGATAAAAAGGGAACTCTAAAGAAAAAAAAGGTAAGGTTTGATTATGTCATCTTTTACAAAAACATTCTAGGGAGAACAGCTTAGGAGAACAAACATGATAGACAGACTTCAAAAATGTTCTTAATTTTATTTTTATTTATTATTAGAATTAGTGAACATATAATTATATTCCTGATCCTCAGCACACTCCATTCCAGTGGGTGGCAGTAATGCACTATAACATAGTTTGCCAAATGCCATAAAAATCGAGAACCAGAAGTAGGCAGTCTGTGTGATGTAACCTGCCTCAACAAACATCAAGGTCTGTGCAGCGTTCCCTTCGAGATCCTGTGTGGGACCTACCACGTATTAATATTATTATATATTATTTTTCTGGTTCTTCAGTGTAAATCTAGACTATCTAAAATATTGATCATGTGCATAATAAATGTCAGTGAGAAAGCATGATAAATGTGTTCATATTAAAGTGTACCTGGGAGTCTGTGCATTGCTGTGATAGATGTATTCCATAATGGTATCGTCCTGAAAAAGCTCCTCGAAGTTCCTCTTAAAGTCTGGTCTAACTCGACTGATCAGCTTTGGCCCTATGAAATAAAAGGAGAAGATAAAAGAAGAATCAGATATTGCCATGCCCCGTTAGTGTTTTCTGTTTGCGACTTCACACCTTCGCCCATCTTCCCTAACACAATATTGCCTCTTACCCCATGGTCCAGTGGCCCGGAGCACAGCCAAAGGGTTGAAGAAAGAAGCCACGTTTATTATCGTCTCCAACCAGCGTGGGCATCCCAGACTTGCCATCCCCTCAGGAGGCATGGGCTCAAAACCCCAGGGGTCCACCAGGATCAGGTGCCGAACTCTGAGAGTGTGAAAAAGGTGGGGGTGAAGAGAAAGAGACATAGAAACCCAAGTAACTGTAGCACTGTAAGCACTGTACATCTATACTACATGGCATCACAAGAGACCAAACATCACATCTGAGAGCAAATTTGCAGTAAGGATTTAACATAAAAATCATGTGTATTAAAAAGAAAGTTATTGATGCATTGTGTATTTAAATATTTTAAAGCTAAAACTGTTAAAATATGAAAGGTACAGTGCTCTGTGATTATTTCCAGGTTTTTCTGAATTATGCTAATCATTTACAGTTACAGTTACTTTTGTATTTTGTCACAGAGAGAACATCAGCATTTTTCCTTCCTCTTTTTCTGTGGCTATAAACCACCAGAACACATGACTCGGAAGTGTGAAAACTCCAATGATATGCATCATAACACAAACATATACAACAGCTCGCATAAATGCCTTTCGCCTTTACCCCCAACTGAAATGGACTTATTTTGGATTGTATATCATGACAACATTATATGTTTACAGAAAACAACAACTGATTACCTATTATATAACCTAAAAGTATTCCGCTGTGCTTCTGTGAGATCTGTAAATTAGTTTCAGTGCCATCTGAAGTCATATAATTAGTTGAATGGCATCTGATGCTACCACCACCATACTTCACTGTAAGAATAGTATCAAAGTACCTGTCTTGATATCTTGTCAGTTTTGTCACACTATTCTACAGTTATAGTTATACAGTACTCCATTGTCTCACCTCTCAGGATACTGTATAGCATAGGATGTTGCCAAGTAACCCCCTAAGCTGTGGCCCAAGAGGATAATTTTTTCCAGACCCAGTGCCTGCCTCCACTGTTCTATAGAGGTGATGGACTGCTGCTCGGCTTGGGCGGGGTCCGGTGGGAAACAAGGGCGAGAACTGCGTCCAAATCCCAGCAGGTCAAAGACGAAGACTGGACGCGATCGACATAAAGGGTCCAGGTTCCTGATCCACAGACCCACACCACCCCCGAAACCGTGTACCATCACCAGTGGAGTCCGCGAGCCTGCCAAGACAAAACCCAACTTTTAAAACTGGAAGCTAATGCTATTTTGTTTTAATTTTTTGTTAATCATGTGGTGTTTACTTCTGTCATTCAGGTCATCTCAAACATTTTAAAATATCCCATATATCTAATTTTCATCTTCCACTATTATAATAAATCTACATTTATGGATAATTGAGCTCCAAAGCCTTTTAGGTGATCCTGATGGAAGCCACATGTGCATTTTAACCCTTTAATTATGCTTCCAAATGATCATCTCTATATTATATACACTACCACTCAAACATTGCTCATCCAAGCTCTTTGTTTTTACTACTTTTTGCTATTTCAGACATTAGGACTAAATAAAATAACACATATCAAACTATGCAGTGTCCAGCAAAAGTGTTTAACAAAATAATACTAATTCATACACACTCTCTCCATCTTCACAAGCAGCTTGAAGAGGAAACAAAAAAAATTATCCATTAATAGAAAATGCAGAATCAGATTGAGAGCCTACATGATTTCGGAGCATCTCTGTGACTTTTATGAGTAACCGTGAGAGTCCAGATTCTGTCCTGAGTTGGCAGAGACACAAAACGAGCCCACAGATCATTCTGTACACCTGAGAGAAGAAAACATATACAGTCAGGGTGAAGGGTTCTAGTGCTGGGTTATATGGCTATATTAATATTAATATTGTGATAAATTATACCGGCATTTTATTATGAGTGACTGTTTCTCAGACATAACTGATTGCATGTTATTTTTGTACCAAATGTTTACAGTGTTCTCTCCTTTTCAATATACTACAGAAAGCAGACATTAGATAAAAATATAAAAGTTATTTGCTGTACTTTAGGAACACCAAATATTGTGATGTCCTGCATACTGAAAATGTCTACATGCATGTACCTATCATAATATAGTTTGTTCTTATTGTACACACATAGGTAATACGACTTTCTAACAGAAACAGAAAAGTAAAATTACATAAGTATGAGATAGTGATATTTCGTCCGCGTCCGAGTTGACTCTTTGAGTCGGATCATTTATGTGAACAGAGGTAGAGTATTTTTTTTTTTTTTTGTGCAAGACACCAAATGTAGATGTTTCCTGAAATTGTATGCAAAGTTTGTATAGCCTATAATACTATGTTGATAATCACAAGGTATGAAAGGATTTGATAGAGGCAGACCAAAAACGTATAGCTGGATCACTTGCGAGTCTACACTTGCGAGTCGACTCTTTTTAGTGAGCCGATTCGAACGCTCGGACTCATTGAAAAGACGTGAAATTTCCATCCGTGTATGTAATAAGAAATCTGTAATCACTTACGATCTAGGATTTTTGTCTCGGTGTTCTTCAGGAGGGAAAGTGAAGTCGGGCGCCAGGAGGGCCACCAGGCAGAGCGTGATAATCTGTGTGTAATGTCAAAGATGGAGATAAAGAAGACATTTTTGTTTGAGTACAGAGCCGAAGTCATTGGATTAAACAGCGTAGATACAAGTTTGTAAAGTCATTATAACCGCCCAATAAAACAACCTGCTTACTTTCCAGAACTTACTTTTCATCGGTTTCGGTTTCGTCATGCATGGCGTTATCAGACAGGAAACTGAATTAAATGTAAATATTATGTCCAGTATTAACACACTGGATGAGTCAAACCGATGACAGCAGCTCTGACAGACTGCGCTCTTAAATTCCCATGCTGTCTCAGTAAGCGCTCAGTCAGCTGACGGTTTAGCACAGGAAGTCCGTGATCACACTGCAGATGATCAGCGCACTAAACTTTATCCTCGTGCGCTGTCGAGCTGTGCGGAAAAACAACACAAACAACACAAATTCTTTTTGTGAAAAGAACATTTTGTTTTCAAGTGGATGTGAAAAGTATCTACAGTCTAATATTTATTTGCTTAACTTTAAAAAAAACATCAAAAAATGTTTCAACCTGTGTGGAAAATGTTAAACTTTAAACGTCTATTGGAAACCTCGAAGCCTGTTGATTTGTTTAAGCATATTTTCCAGAATTATTATAATACACCCCCCCCCACCCTCCTGACGCCTCCTGCTACTCGTTGATATTACAATTAAAAACGTTTTTTACAAATAATAAATAAATAAAAACGCAATACGCTTGCTTGTCTATGTGGGCGGAACTATTTAACCGACTTCAGATGTCCGTGACGCTAGCGGAGTTTTATAGCGGTAACACCCGTTAGTTGAGTGAGAATAGTGGGCATGCGCGAGGTTTAACGGGACACGTCAGGTTCGGAGTAGGGTTAGGAGAAAGCTGCACGAGCTGCTGGAATTTAGCTAAACAAAATGGCGAATTCTGTGATTTCTGTGATTTCCAAGTTTATAGAGGAGTACGCTAGTAGCACGTCGGCGAAATTAAAGCTAGTAGACGCGTATTTGCTGTACATCCTGCTCACGGGCGCTTTCCAGTTTCTTTATTGCCTGCTGGTTGGTACGTTTCCGTTTAACAGCTTCCTGTCCGGCTTCATCTCCTGCGTCGGATCCTTCATTCTTGCAGGTGAGTTTTAGCATGAACATCACAGTCTTTTACTTGTATAATACACCTTTTGTAGCTCAGTGGTTAAGACGTTGGATTACTGACCAGAAGGTTGTGAGTTCAAATCCCACCACAGCCAAACTGCACTGCTGAACAAGGCCCTTAACCCTTAAACTGCTCAGGTGTGTAAATGAGATGAACGTACAGGGATTAGACAATGAAACTGAAACACCTGTCATTTTAGACCACAATAATTTATTAGTATGGTGTAGGGCCTCC
>JAOVYV010000017.1:16183192-16196470 GCA_025674545.1 Hassar affinis | reverse complement strand
GTTTAATTTTTATCATTACATTATGGAAAAGAATGAACTTTATCACAATATGCTAATTTTTTTAGAAGGACCTGTAGGTCAATTTCGGAGTGTTTGTGTTCACTGAGGGCGCTGTGGGTTTGCTTAATTTAACTAATTCTAATCTGCGTTAATTTTTTAGTGGGGTTAACTTTTTTTAATCGCGGTCAATTCTTTAACGCGTTAATCTGACGGCACTAATTTTAATTCAAACAAAATTATTTTTTAGCAATTTCATAACAAAAATCATTTAATCTCTAAAATACAGATTTAATAACCTGTTATAGAAAGCACCTATTTTCCTTGCATAAATCACTACTTTTGAGAAATTTTCCGCCAGAACCGTTTCACCTTTTGTATATACACGGTGGTACTGGAACATGCTGTTCCACACGTGCCCATCCCTCACGTGTACTTCCATCTGGTCGAAAAGACAGACCATTTTGTATGTTTCACGTTTGCAGCAAGCCTCGATTAAACAGGTTGCCTATCACATTTAAACGAAATCACTTCGTAACAATGTTGATACATTATTTATAAAAGGTAACTACACTACATTGTCGCTGGTCCCGTTTAAACTCAGCACTGAAATACGTGTTTTAATCCCTGTATTCCCCCGCGGCCCCCTAAGGAAAGAATTGACCCTTCCTAATTGTAGATGGACGAGTTCATCCATATTTAGGTAGATATATGGTTATAGGTTTTGCTATGTGTTAAAATAGCACGTACTGATTAGTCGTTGTTATTGTATATGTTGTTAAATGAACTACATAAATCTGATAATAATAGTAATGTTTGTATGAGCGTAATACATGTTGATGTTTGAAATCAGTGTTTTCGTTTGCCCCCCTCTTCTTGGGGTGAAATGGAACGTCTCGCTGGTGACACGCCCACCTGGTTGCTAACGCTATAGTTGAGAATGGTTGTATTATTGTTTATGTCTGTGGGACTTGAACAATGTAATGGCGAGTAAGAGAAAAGGAAAAACGAACAAAAAACAAGAAGTAGTTCCAAGTCCGAAAAGTGATGAAAACTGGTACTTAAATATATGTGTTAGGAAACTCATGGAGTTACGCAACGCGACACGGAGGCAATTAGTGCTAAGAAGCGGGAGGCGATGCTACAAAAGATCCGCCACCATGAAGCGGGACGCGGGGAAAGTTTTGAGGTCGCTCCCGCTGCAGGACAACGACTCCGGCGACGAAGAGGCCTGCTTTACCCTGGGCTTGTCCAAGCAGGCTGTCCTCCAGAATGCCAGCGTGGTCATGGCACCGCGGTACAACCTGCTCCGTGAGGTGGGTCGGGGAAGCTACGGGATCGTCTACGAGGCCCTGGCCCGAAGATCCGGCGCCCGAGTGGCGGTCAAGAAGCTCCGCTGCGACGCGCCGGAGAAGGTCGAGCTGGCCCTGGCTGAGTTCTGGGCCTTGGCGAGCTTGGACAAGAAACACGAAAACATTGTGCATTTGGAGGAGTGTGTGCTGGAGAGGAACGGCATGGCGCAGAAAATGAGCCACGGCAACAAAAGCTCCAAGCAGTATTTACGATTAGTGGAAACTTCATTAAAAGGTGAGCTCATTTATCTAACTTCACTGTTATGCAACCAGCTGGTGGCAGCTTCCCTGCTCAAAAAACACTCATAAACATCTCCGAACGTGCTCTCTGTAAGAATAATAATAATAATTAACCTTAATATATCATCTGCATGCATGTATATGTGTATCTAATTAGTTATTATTCGCTTAATGTGTTTACAAACGGTGAGTGAGACAGCTTCCTGTTTTCACTTCCTGTATGTGATGAAATAACCCAATCCAGATATCCTGCAATGTGTGTGTGTGTCGTGTGAGCCTCATGCATGTGATATTAAAAATGTTGAATATTATTGCACAGTGATTAATTAGCGATATTAGAGGTGTTTAGTGGTTTATGGCTGTGTGAGCTTCCCGACCTGAGCTTGCAGCCTGTAAGGGAACATCGTGTTCCAGCTTTCTCACATTAACCCTTTCCTGCCCAGCCCGCACACACCAACACCATCTCCCCCACCCCCACCCCTCTTTTCTTCTTTTAGGGTTGTTTTGCTGTCTCTTCAGTCCCCTCCCTCTGCCCCCAGATTAAAAACAGCAGCAAAATCATCTTATTTTTTGATTAGTTCATTTTGTCCCATCTTTCTTCCCTCGCTCTTTTTTTTTGTTGTTCTGTGCGTTTTGCACTAGTATCTGGTGATCCTATTTATATGGGGTTATATAAACCTCAGATTTGTAGAGAAACTTGCAGCGTTGAGCATAAGTGATTTCAGTATTTGATAGGTTGCGAAGACAGAAAATCTTTATAACATGTTGCTAAAATTTCAGCCACATGCAAAATGTTACGACGGGGATAAAACCAGTTACCTTCTCCAAACATGTCTGTTTCGTTAGTTTGAAAATCAGAAACGAGTGTTCCTCCACAAGCCTGGTTCACTTTTGCTGTTCCACTTTAAAATCCAGAAGCTAAGTTTGTAGGCTATTACGAGGCCCGGACATACAGTATAACCAGTGTCTGTGTAGTATTCATCGGAAGTCCAAACACTCCAATATCAGTTCACGGTTGTTGGCTTTGTAGTGTTTTGTCAGATTGATACTGTAGTACTGATGGAGTTAAAAGACTGGGAAATGAATATACAAGTAGCTGCACACTAAAAGATACACTCCAGTCACTCCAGAGCAGTCCAACTGAACTAACCTTTTATTTCAAGAACCAAAAATGCACCCCTAAAACCACTCTAATTCAAAAACATGGTTTCCGCCCTTTCCAACTTTCGCATGCCACTTTCCTGAGGGTGACTCTCCATGGCTATGTTAAAGATCAGTTCCAGTACCTTTTAGTTCAAGCGAAATTTTTATTGCATGACTCCTTGGAGACCTGAGCGACAGTCTCGCGATCACAACCCAGTTCAGATGCAATTTCCTTTTCAAAACACCACAACTTTAAGTTCCAAAATGTAATTTTCAACTAGCCGGTGTTACAGTTGTAATAATTTGGGTACACACCTCCATGCCAGCAGTATCACAAAGCAAGAATGTGTTCAGAACCTTAGAGTCGACCTTATTCTTGATTGCTGTCTTAAAGGTGTCTTTTTTTTTTTTTTTTGTTTGTCGTTCGTAGGTGAGCGTATCCCTGGCTCTCCTGAGGAACCATGCTACCTCTGGTTTGTAATGGAGTTCTGCGAAGGTGGTGACCTGAACCAGTACATCCTGTCACGGCGGCCCGACCCACAAACCAACAGGAGCTTCATGAAGCAGCTGACCAGCGCTGTGGCCTTCCTGCACAAGAACAACATTGTTCACCGTGACCTCAAACCCGACAACATCTTGATCTCGCAGAAGTTAGGCAAACCCATCATCAAGGTGGCAGACTTCGGGCTGAGCAAGGTGTGTGCTGGTCTGGGGTGTGTAGAACACGGGGCTGAAGGACGTGTAGAAAAGAACGTCAACGTGAACAAGTTCTGGTTGTCCTCGGCATGCGGTTCAGATTTCTACATGGCACCAGAGGTATGGGAGGGCCACTACACGGCCAAGGCAGACATCTTTGCGCTTGGCATCATCATCTGGGCTATGCTCGAGCGGATCACGTTTATTGACAGCGAGTCGAAGCGTGAGCTCTTGGGCACATATATTCGTCAGGGCAGCGAGATTGTTCCAGTGGGTGAGGCGCTGCTTGAGAACCCCAGGATGGTCCTGCACATCCCACAGAAGCCACGCAGCTCAATGTCCAGCGCCATCCGGACGCTTCTGCTTGACATGTTGGCCGTTAATCCGGAAGACCGACCGGATGCGTTCCAGCTTGAGCATAGGATGGACCAAGTCACGTGTACCACATGAACCAGACCAGATTCACCGCAGGCTGAATTTCAGGTGGGTTTTCCAAGGTACTGGGTACTTGTCCCCAAAGTCTCCATACATAGGACCGTACACACATACCACTGTAAACTGGTCAGAGTAATTGATTTCTGCTCAATTCTCAGATTGAGATCAGGGCTAATTATGCCACTACATGGCTGTCAGGTATCATAAACAAAGTGCTAAACAGTGCAGTGAAGTGCTTGGACCCCTGAGAATGTTTGTACTACCGTAACCTTTAGCCTTGTACACAGTTTAGTGGCACTTGAAAGTCTTCTGGAAGGTCAGAGCCGTTCCTGAGAAAACTTCATTAATTGTACAGTTCCTTTAAGGTTAGCTGTCCTGCGTAGGCCAAGCACGTGGCTGGGACTTGATGAGTCACGTTTGTACAGCAGCAGACTAACTTGAATCTGCACCAGGCTGCACATGCCTGCCCGAGATTTACCGCCTGACTTCCTTTTCACATGTGCGTCCTACATCTTTTATTCTCTGCCTATTCAGGAATTTCTGGTGCCGCCCTCTGTTATGTATCGCCTTAATTAAACCCAGAACGCTCATGGCTACGGGGCAGAGTGTGTTTTCCAGCCTTTGCTCAGTTCACTTGGATATTTGAATCTGAAGACATTTCATGATTGATTGGACTAACCGGATCTGACACTTTTGCACAGACTCCCAGATACCTTCACACGAAGGTGCACACTTGAGAGGTTCATTAGCTTTACTAGCCTGCATGTGACACAGGAAAGTGTTGCAGGTGTTTTTTTGAAGAGCCAGACGTACAGAGTAAGAACTTTTAGCAAGTTCGTTGCTGAAGTATGCTGTAATATCTGACAATAATATCACACTTGATAACAAAAGACAATGAATTTCCTTACAGTGAGTGTTACGAACAGTGAACTCGCATATATGCATGACGTGCTCACACACCCACTCTCCAAGGTGTGGGAAAATTCATACTTGACGTATGCGAGATGCTTGTTTACTGGGAGTGAACAAGGAAGTAGCCTGGAGAGAGTGAAAGAAGTGAAGCACAGGGGAGTTTATAAGTTAGGATTTGGAAAAGCGGTAATAGAAGATGGCGGTGGACCACTTGGTTCCAAAAAGAATCATCATTGGATCCATTATCTGGCAGGGGTTTGGGTATCACAAGGAAGATGTAAAATGTGCAGCAAACTACTACCACAACAGGCTGTAGTTTTTGATTCACTATTTGAAATGCCACCCAAGACAAAATGATAAAAATAAAACACATTTAAATTTTGAAAAAATTATATTGGTTGTGATTTCCCCTCTTTTGTCTGCCTAGGTCTAATATTGTTCCAATATAAAACACTGAATTACCAGGAAAAAGTGGTTTAGCAGTTAATACTTGGTAAATTCCCCAGGGGATCTTGAATGGAACGTTGCACAGTCCTCACGCAGATGTTTGTCGAGGCCCCAGCATTGAATTCTGATGTTACTTGAGACAGTGATCCACGCCTGTCACGTGAAATGATTCTTGCCAGCAGATGCTGATCACGTTCACCCAGAGTCTTTTTACAGCCAAGCTGTTCAGTGTTTTGCTGGATTTCTTGTAGTCAAGGTACACCCTTGAAATGTTCATACATGAAAGTCCAAACTTTGCTTCTACCTCTGAAATGCTATGAACTTGCCATTCTCACAGCAGAAACAGCTCTAGAAGCTTCCATAGATGTCTGTTGCTTTATACACACTCTGGCGGTTCTCATTTTACTGGTGTGATTTTATGCATCAAAGAGTAAATCGAGTATTCAAGAAGTGCTTATGAAGAGACTTTATAATATTAAGATCTATATTGTATACCACGATGATATGTGCACGCACTCACTCACTCATTAATGATCTAATTCGCTTATTCTGCTACTGTGTCGCCGGAGCTGCTGGAGCCTAACCTGGTTCCCATTGCTGCTACTGTTTGCTGTCCATTATTCCTGTTGGTGGATTTTAGCTGAGCGTCAGAGCAATTGTAGAAGTTTATCTCTTGTCTTTGTTCACAACTGCACCGTATCATGTGCTCTAATAACTTGTGTGTGTGTCGCATTCTGCATTCTAAGACTTCCAATGGCAGCATTATGATGAGAGAACCCTTTTACGTTGCTTGTCTGCAAAATTGTAAAATATGCAGTTATTTGCTTATTTGTCATCGATATCCTGTTGAAAAAACCCGACCCACTCTGGACGTCAGACATCACAGTGTGTTTACATGGCCAACTCCCTTCACTCACACTGGTATATAGAGCAGTTATACAAGATTCCCCCCTGCCAAAACACACTCCCCTCGCCCTCTGTACTAAGATGTAATCAGGCATTAACCAGGACAACCGAGTGTGTGTGCAAGCACGCGTGCGGTGTGTTTGTGTGTGTTGCACACAGGGAGAGGTTCCAAGACAGATTTTGACTCTCGTTATTTCTCTCTAGCCACAGATAATAGGATAGGATTGCAAGTGAAAGGGAGATAATTGCTGTAGCCTATAGAAAGCCCCTCCCCCTTTTACACTACAGAACGCTGAGCCCTCATGCCTGGAACATTTTGTCCTCACACAGGCATGTTTATAACGTATAGGCCACAAGCTCTGGACTGCATCTGGACTTTCTCCACAGTTAAATTCAAAATGCAGTATCCATTTTATTTCAGAATCTCTAGTTGTTTTCATACATTTATAATTATGTTATTGATGGTAGATTTTGTTGATCTCTGTTATTTTTAATTTCTGCTTTAGGGTTTTCGATACAAAAGTGCACTAAAACTGTTTATTTCATTATTTCATAATATTTAAAAATATATTTATTTTATTCATTCATTATTTAGAATCAGTTTTATGATGCAGGAAAATTGTAAACAATAATTAATAAAAAAAGACACACAGAAATAGCCAATTAATTCATGAATTAGTTTAAGGAAACCTGTTTTATTTTCTGCCTTAATACAGTATTTGTGAAGATGATGATGATGATGATAATAATAATAATAATAATAATAATAACTTTGTATATATACGTTATTATTATATAAATGATTATAATTTTACAGATTTCAGAAGAAGGTAAATAGATATAAAATATATTTCCGATTCTGGTTTGGATCATATAAATGGTTCTGATTCCTATTTTGGAATATGATTCTGATGATATATGATCTGTTAGTGCAAACCTCATTTTCAGAAATCTGTAATTTGTTAATTCACTTGAACCTTTATTTAACAGATAAAACAACAAAGAAAAGATTTTCAGTGTTTTCAGTAACAAACTTTAATTTTATTGTTTTAAATATAAACAAATTTGGAAATTGATGGCTGCAACACTCAAAAAAAAAAAGTTGGGACAGGAGACTGAAGAGGTTCTACAAGTAACACTGGAAGGCTCCACAATTAGCGGTTTAACTGGTAACAGGTGAAGTCTTAAAGGCTTAGAGTTTGTAAGCAAGGATGGGCCGTGGTTCACCACTTTGTGCCAAACTTCATAAGAGAATTGTCAGTCAGGTCATTGACAATGTTTCTCAGTGCAAGGTTGCAAATAATAAGTCTTTTCAGTTGTTTTTGAAAACACTGAAAATCTTTTCTTTGTCCTTCTGTTTGTTAAATAAAGGTTGAAGTGAATGAACAAAAAATAGAGTTCAAGTTTTACTACATTTTAAGGAAATGTCCCAACTTCTCTGGAAATGGGGTTTGTAGATAATTATGTGGCCTAATTTGGATTTTAGAATTATATTGATGTTTTTCCAGCCCTGCGCTCAGCTCGCAGGCATTTAAAGACCAAGATATGAGAGTCATCTCATACTGTCTTAATAATCACTGTTGTTTTTGTGTCTCCTCAGGTTCGAGAGCAGCGTGAGAGTCTAATCGCTTGTCGGGACGGAGAACAGAAACTATGTATCTCAGAACCATGTGTCTCAGTATAAGGACAGGAAATTAAACTCCTCAGGATGTGATGGAAATCATCCTGGGTCACGCAAATCCCATAAACGATTGTGCCTGACATTTCTGCATGTCTGGTCTTCCGTTGTGTTTTACGGCCTTCTTTTCAGTCTTATCAGCACTGTTTAAAGGTTTCGATTTTTTTTTGTTTGTTTCTCTGTCATATTGATCGTGCTGTTGTTCAGGACCACAGGCAGGAGAAAAGACGAGATGTTGCACTTTGTACTCATCACCTCTGCACTTCTAACAACCTTAACGAACATCCGTAGACAACATTCCGGATACTGGAATGTTCTTTGGGATGTTGAGGGAATGTTCCTGGAGTCTGCACAGGAGTATCAATAGTCATTGAAAGACATACTGTGAACAAAGTAATGTGAACACTCTATGTGGTGTGTGTGTGTGTGTGTGTTTGTGTGTGTGGCCGAGCAACAGCCTCCTGGTTCATGAACTCACTCTTGTGCCTTATTTATTTATTTTTAATTACTCTTCTGACAATTTTACACATTCTGAGCAGAATCTTATCTCACTTATCTTGCTTTCTCAAATGCAAAAAAAGGATGACACTTAAGAGAAAGGGGTTAGGTCCAGGGCCAGGACTCAATACTTGACAACATTTTATTTTTATGTAGGATTTTATTTAGGTTTTTTTCATATGTACAAATTTGCATATTGTTTTATGTTCCTTGTCCAAAATAATGATCAAGTAAAGATGTACAGAGTTCTGGGTTTAAAACCCAGAAAAACAGTTTGCTCAAAAACAGATCTTCCCAGACATCATTTACACTTGCACATATAGGAGTGAGCAATAAAGCAAAAATATACGGTGATATATCGCAAGCAAAATATTAGCACTGAATTTTACCTTTTAAAAGGTAAACTTTAGACGTAACAGTGAGAAGAATAAATAAACACTAAACAAGCAGTCCGCATGTATTTGGTCTACATGAAAATTTTCAATCACTGAAATGAATGCTGGGATGAACACTTGTTTTAGAAAACAGCTGTGGAATCTGAATCTATCGCCCCGGCGCTACAAGCCACACTGCGAACTGAGATTTTGGACAACTCATTCAGGTGTAGCGTTTAATCCGTTTTTTTTTTTTTTTCTGCATTTTGTAGGAGCATTTTTTTTTTTTTTAGTTTTAAAGAGTTTGACGTAACATCATCTACTGCTCATGTCTTTGCATCTTATTATGGATGTTTTTTGCAAAAGTAGTTCGTTTTGGATGGGAATGTTTTTTTAAAAATAGAGGAGTAAAAATGGAGTGTTACAAAGGCTTTCATCAAACGAATGTATGATTAATAATTTATCATGTCATGCTGCCCAGCATTTAATCAAATATGTGGACACCTGAGTCACACTCATCACACCCATATGTGATTACAGCTTTCCTTCACTGGAATTAAGAGGCCCAAATCTGTTCCAGCATAAAAGCATAACATACAGAGTGCACAGTGCAACGAAACGGCGTTCCTCCAGGACCTACAGGTGCTACATAAAACACAGACAACACAGAACTAACCAATACAACATATTAGTTGTATTAGGACAATGCAGGACAATAAAACTGCAGGCTGCTGTACAGAAATGTAGACTTGTGTTATATTTGAAGTGGAAGAACTCAAGTGCCCTGCACAGAGCCCTGACCTCAACCCCACTGGGATGAACTAGAACACTGACTGCACCCCAGACATCAGTGCCTGACCTCACTAATAATCTCGTAGCTGAAGGAACACAAATTCCCACAGCCACACTCCAGAATTTAATGGAATATCTTCCTAGAAAAGTGAGGCTTATTATAAATGGGGAGTAAATCTAGAATAGAATGTTCTAATGTGTCTAATGATCAGGTGTCCACAAACTTCTGGCCATATTGTGTCTAAAAATTCTTTAAAGTGCTAAATAACAGTGTATATATCACACATCCATCGATAAGAGCTTTTATTAACTATCATGTTGACTCTGGTTGTATAAAGTGTGAAAAGGGAACAAAATGACCACCACTTTGGAGATTTGGTTTATTACCTGTTATTAAATGACTCTTACCCTCAGTTTGAGAACACACCTAGCTGAAAATGTAAAATTTTGGTGAAATTTTAAATGGTGAGGGTTCATGAGAAATGAAGTCAAAAGAGATTGTCAGAAGAGATATTGAAGAAGTTTATAACCTAATTAGATAAGTGCTGCGTGAACACGCTACTGCACTCAACGTATCGGATGCCGTTTTATATCCTGCTACATTTTATAGCATTTCTGAGGCCATGTAGACTGTGGATCTCTTTCCAGCGATACGTTTTCACAGCGAAAAGATTTGGCTTTAAACCCGTTTCGTGACAGTGTTTATTTTCCTGGTTTACTTGTTTGATGGTTCTACCTCATTTCCAAATGTTCTTGATGTTGCTTTTCATTACAATGTCATTTGTCTCTGAAACTTTATTAAAGGATTTTGGTGCAATTGTGCATTTCAGTATGATCTTATAAAGTCAAACAAGTCGTCTTTGTTGGTTTTGAGAATAAAGATATGAAAAGATATGGAAATGCATTTTCCAGGGTTGCAAAACTACGATTCCCTGTCTTTCTAGATTCCTGTTCATTCTGAGTTCGTGTTGCGCAACACCTCACGTGATCTCTTGTGTGATGAACTGAACTGAAGTGTGTGAAAGAATGACATTGCTTCAAATTGTCCTCTTAAGAGGCTGCTGTCTCAGTGGAAAAGCCTTTATGTCAAATGCAAAAACCCTTCTAGGCTGCCTCGTCTTCAGTTAGACACACGGACATGTGGAATATATAAGGAACAAAACACTCAGGGGCATGCTGTTTTAGGAAAAGGATCAATTATTTCGCTATAACAGCACTGCAGATTTGAGCTATATTAGTCTTGTAGCTCCACTGCTAGCTAAATAAACAAACAAATAAATATAACAATACACATGACCTATTGATTTTGTAGTAATGATATTAAACACTCAAGGTTCTTGTGAAGTATTTGTTCTATCATGTACATATGTTTTTCTAAATAAATGAACAATTAAATAAAATTGGTTTGTATTGCTTTATTTTTTTTATTTATATCTCAGGGCTTGTCTTGTTTTTTTAGTTAGGCCACCTGTTGCTAAACGTCGCTTTAATGAATTTAAAAATGTGTATATAGGCTACTGAAAGTTTATTTGAGAATTTGAACAGATATCATTTAATCTGTTTTGCCACATATGTACCTTTTAATTCATTCATTCATTCATTCATTCATTTTCTTGGCCTCTTATTCCTTTTCAGGGTCACGGGAGAGCCGTTGCCTAGCCAGCAGCATAGGGTGCAAGGCAGGAACAACCCTAGACAGGGTGCCAATCCATCGTAGGGCGCACACACGCACACACACTAGGGCCACTTTAGAGACACCAATCAACCTAACGTGCATGTCTTTGGACTGTGGGAGGAAACCGAATTACCTGGAGTAAACCCACGCGAACACGGGGAGGACTCCACACAGAAAGGACCTAGACTGCCCCATCCGGGGATCGAACCTGGGACCTCCTTACTGCCGTGTCGCCCCTTTTTAATTTATTTAATCTTTATTTTAAATTAATTACATTTATTTTTTATAATTGTAATATATACTACCTTTTTTGACCACTTTCATTAATTGAGATACCTAATACACTAAATAACTTGGTTTAAATCACATATTTTAAATAAATGTAAATCTATGTTTACATCTATAGATGTAAATCTTTGCCTTGAACTGTACTGCATATGGAATAGTTTAGAATAATTGATCAAAAGTTAATAATTTAATAAATGGCAGCTTTAAAATCAAGATGAAACAAACATTTGGATTTTTAAATAATAATATTGAGAACACAATAATTATTTTATTTTTACTAATATGATAACATGATACAATATAAAAGCACAGCAGTAACACCAACAATAATAATAGCAAGGAGCCAGTGCACTGAAGGTGTGAGCTATTGTAATTGTTAGAATTCGTCACTATTATTATATGTTCTTTCATGTGAGTCTATGGCAGCCCACAGAACCCTATAGTGGATTTTGATTAAATTTGCCACATTGGTAGAAGACAGTCCAAAGTATCTAGACATCACATTTGGGTGAGTCCATCCATTTCTGTAGGGCCACCAACAGGCCAAATTTCAAGGTACATTTTTGGTTATAGCTTTTTAACTGTTTGTCCAAGTGTTGTGACCCATATTGGAGTTTCCTCAACTAGTCCTAAAATGAATCTGACCAAAATGATTAAAAGAATTTTGGTAGATTAAACGATGCAGCCACTGTCATCCAATGAATTGTGATGATATAATCACCAAAACAGGAAGTGAGTCATTTGTCAGCAGTGCTTGGCTGCAGTCACACCAAACTTGGTGTACTTTGTTGCCTAGGGCAATATTTGGTACCCACCAAGTGTCCTGAAATTTGCCCAGATGGAGGCACTGAAAACCACAAAACAGTTGTTGCAATCAAATGTGCATCACCACAGTACAAGGCCCTAGATGGGCAATAATGAACCTTTTGTGTCAGCCATTTTGTTTTTCAGCCATCTCTGTATTATCTATTTTTCAATGGCAGGCCATAAGAAGCCCTAATCTTCATCAAATCTGGCACAGATGATCTTTGGACCAAGGCTCAAACTATTTCTCAGATGCATTTTTAATTTTGGAAATTGTTTGTTCAGGACAGCCAATTGAAATTGACAGTGAAGCCAGCAAACAGGAAGTGAAGGCATATCTCTGCAACACGTAGTTGCGTGGTCATTAAACTTGGTATATGGACTCGGGACATTTTGTGTCAGTTGACCACTGGGAAGTACTGCAATAAGGAACATTCTTTTTACTTTGTAAGTGTGGACGTGTTTCCAACAAAAGTGATTCTTGTGTCAGGTGATATTTTGGAAGATCACAGAGATGAGACACGGCAAATGATCTTGACACAGATGCCACTGTGAAATATTAAAATGTCCACAGGTCACAGATTTTGTCTGATCTTCATTAAATTTGGCAATGATTCACGAAAGTTATCAGATGGATTTTTGATTTTTGAAAGCATTCATCTATTACTGCCAAATCGATGGCAAATGATGCAAACAGGACGTGAGCTCATATTTCCTTTAGACTAAATCTTATTTTTTATTTATTGTCAATTGACACAATACTTGCTATCACTGCTCACAGCCATGCTTATAACATGATCAGATCACATTGCCATGGAAACTGCTTCACTGTTTGCCCCCTCATTACTGCCTGCAGCTGTATTTATTAGTAGCAGTAGCAGCAGCAGCAGTAGTAGTAGTAGTAGTAGTAGTAGTAGTAGTAGTAGTAGTAGCAGTAGTAGTAGTAGTAGTAATAGCAGCAGCAGTAGTAGTAGTAGTAGTGTTGCTGTTGTTATGTATAAAATTTATATATATATATATATATATATATATACAGGTGTT
>JAOVYV010000017.1:16061684-16078922 GCA_025674545.1 Hassar affinis | reverse complement strand
ATATATATATATATATGTGTGTGTGTGTGTTTGGAAGGAGGAGATTGTTGGTGGCTCTGGTGAGGGTATGTAGGTGAGTAGGAGAAACATGTAGCTTGCTTTGCTAAACTGTGAAATTTTTACATTGAGTAGAGTGTTGTTTAATGATTTATATAATAGGTCACTTTGGAATATATCCTGAAGCCTATGCAAAATACATAGCAACATCACCTATGCATGTCTTTCCACCAGTGTGTATATAATGTGAGAGACATCTATGGAAGCTTCTAGAGCTGTTTCTGCTGTGAGAATGGCAAGTTATCACAATTTTGTGATTTTAAACACTTGTGAGCTCGTGAGATGGGTCATAGCATTTAGAAGCAAAGTTTGGAGAAGCAAAGTTTGGATTTTCACGTATGAGCATTTCAAGGGTGTACCGTGACTACAAGAATTCCGGGAAAAACCTTGAACTTACGAGAGCAGTGTGGCTGTAAAAAGACTCTGGGTGAATGTGAGCAGCATCGACTGACAAGAATCGTTTCACGTGATAGGCATGTGTCACTGCCTCAAGTAACATTGGAATTCAATGCTGGGGCCTCAACAAACATCAGCGTGAGGACTGTGCAACGTTCCCTCCAAGATCCCGTGGGGGACCTACCAAGTATTAACTGCTATACCGTTTTTTCTGGTACTTCAGTGTATACAGGTATTATTCTAGCTAAGTATATTATAGTTGCAGTTGCTACATACCAAGAGACAAACTACTAGCAACCAGTGTGAACATAGGGTCAGGATCCTCTCCTATATTTCTGTCACCTTATTGAGTTATCCACAACATATGTCAAGCCTCAGTGTGGCTATACAAAGTGTCTTGTGACCCAGTTCATGTCACACATCAGTAAATGAAACCAGAGTTCATGGCATAGTCAGCACACTCCATTACCCCATTCCATCTGCCGTACAAATTGAGGTACTTCAGAAGTGAGAATCTTTCCCTGGCTTGGTGCCATGAGAGTGATGGAATAAATGCTTGGTAGGAGAGCAGGAACTCAGCCACTGAGCAAACAGAGGATCACGCTGGGCCATACTGAGCTGAGCTGAGCTGCAGGTGTTGGGAATTAGAGCAAGCAATCTTCTCCACCTCCCCCAGCACAAACATCTGGAGGCCTGAGGAGAGCAAAATGCAAATAAAAAGCCTTCAGAGTGAGAAGACTGAATGGAAATTAAAGGAAGAGGAAGCAGGATGGGCAGAAGAGCAGAACATAACAGAGTTAACTTGCCTTTTGTTTTGTCCTTTTGTGTGGTCATCAGTAAGCATATTGAGATGATCATGAACTTTGCTATTCTCAGGCTTGGAGTTCCAAGCTGTGTTGTTTCTGTTTTCTTTCACCCATTCTCTGTCTTCCTTTCCTTTGTTGTTTGATTTCTTTGTTTGCCTTCCCTGAAATGCTAACCATATATCTTTGGGTGGATTTTTGTAGGGTTTGATTCAGTTTCAACATCAGTTCAGGAGTTGTATGTTAGCATTGATGCCTACCAACAGAGTGTAGCTCAGCTAAAATCAAGCTGCTAATCACACTAACCACACACTTCTTTAAGACTGAGCCATCTAACTGCTGTGTGGAATACTCCTGTTTTCCCTTTCCTGTTTTCTTCTAAACATGTTTGTAAGATTTAAGAGAATTAATTTCATCAGACGTTGCAATTTCAGACTGAAAGTTAGCATACGCAATCTACAGTCATTTGTGACTATGCATTTATGATCTCCAGAAGTAGAGACTGCAAAACCCAGACATCCTTTTCCCCATATCAGACCTATCATTTAGACCCAGCATCTGTGCTCCACCCAGACTTTGCTCCATGACCTGTGGTTGTTTTCTTTCCCCACTCCCCACTAGGCCATGGGTGAGAGTGTGGGAACATTTTCAGCATTTTAACCAAGCTGTTGGATATTACCTTATTACGCTTATCTGAGACCTGCTGTTTTTCTTCAAATGGAACAGGGTATGAATTAGGAAAAAGGGTTCCACAGGGGTTCTTTGGATTCTCAAAAATGTCTTCCTCTTAAAAGGGTTATACATAGAATCTTAAAGCCTTCCCTGAAAGCAATCTCAGAAAAATAAAGGTACTAAAAACCTTTTGTAACTTTAGTTTGTCTTGACCCAGAAAGATGTGTATAGTGTACCTTTAAAACTAAAAGTATGTAAAAGGCAATTACAGTCCAATTATAGGGGGCAGTGGTAGCCCAGTAGGTTAGGACTCCAGTTTGTCAATCAGAAGGTTGAGGCTCGAGCCCCAACATCAGGGCTGCCACCAATGGCCCCCCAAGCAAGGCCCCCAACCTGCTATCCAACCCAGCCACAGAGGGGCGCAATGCACACACAGTGCTAGTCCGAGGCGTGGCCAGTGGGAGGGCTGTGCCAGGAAGGGTATCTGGCATAAAAACCTGCCCCAAGAATGGAAAAGGGGGGAAAAAATTACTGTCCAATTAGGTACCTTAAATCTTACACTACATTCATGTTACCAGGTGAAAGATCCATATTAAAGGTACAAAAGATATGAGCATCATCCCAGCAACTAGGAAAGGCACAGTTTAGTTTACTGTTTTTCCTTTTTTTTGGGATGCTAAAACCATTATGTATCCAAAGAACCCTCCAGCATATCTTCCTTGATACATTTTAAGTACAACAGCTAAACTTTTCTAGGATAAAATTTAGATGAATAAAGGACAAACTGAAGAACCCTTCACAGTTGTAGATGAGAGCTTTTCCTCTAAGCTTGTATGGCAAGCATCACCTAAGCAAAGTTGCAGTACATGATATGGCAGTTTTTGGCAAGGGGTCTTAGGAGTTGGGGTGGTCAAAGTTTTGTATGTTGTTGTTATCATTGGGAAGCGGTAGGTGTGGGCTATCAGGGGAAAACTCTTATCTTTATCCTGTTCTCCACACAATGCATCTTAAGTGCACCCTAAGATGAGAGGTCAAACAAATTGCTTAGCTCAGAGATTTCCATCTACAGAGCTGCACTGTTGGTGATATCCCTGCTTTCACACACCTGAATCAATTCATCTGGCCCTCATTTTATTAGGCCTATATTTGTATCAGTTATATTAGTAAAAAAAAGAGATTCTTTTGGTTCCTTGGAGGACAGAAGGCTGATGGATTAAAAGAAAGCCTGGTGACTCTGCTGTGGGTGGTATTTACTTTACTGGTTTAGGTCCACTTCTTTTGTCCCATTGTTTGGAAACATTACTGCAAATCAATACAATATTCTTCAGCCTGATCACCTTTACACTATGAACACTTCTATCCAGATGGTCATGGTCTCTATGGTTAAAGGGTTGACCCTATCCCCATCTACAGGGCACAACACTTCACTTCACTGTTTAGGAATGAAAATGTTCTAAATTGACTTCAGCAATGCTATGGCCTTCACAATGAACAGCCCCACGTATAAACATTTAACACCTTTCCAAAACCTCCCATAGGCGTTTGGCATGGCTCATCACCACCGTCTCCAAAACACAAGCTGAAGGAATATGTTTTGTAAGAAAGATTCTCATGTATTACAATACAGTTTTAGACAATCAAGGCCAAGGTGCACTAAAGTTTCTCTGGTACCTCACTGTGGCCTAACATTTTATGAATTTTATGATTTTATGTTTATTTATTATTTGTTCCTTTTTAAAGGTTACAAGCAGAGATCGTTCAGAAAGTTAGAACCATTTACCACCAAAAAGCCCAAGCTCCACAAATCAATGCCTCCTGTTTTACTGATTGTTGGTATGCCACTGGTGGACTGGTATACCATGTCTGAAGGCTCAGTTTATACACAATGAAAACTCTTAGAATAGATGTGGATTGATCTGTGGGGGAAATATCCTGAATATATAACTGCTTCAGGATGCTAAGATCCCTTAAGGATATTTTATTGCATTTGGTAAGCCCAAAGTAACTTCATAATTAGCCACCAACTAGTGCATTAACAGTGTTGCTAATTTGGCTTACTATCTTGCTTGGATTAATAGTGCTATATACTAGAGGAAGAGGAGAAAGGTGTTCCAGTCAAGTACTTGTAGAAAGATCATTCTTTCCTTCAGAAGAGTCACCTGAACTCTGCCACACACTTGACCTTTTGCTAATCCTCTGAGAGCAAGGTGAATGCCTCAGCCTAAACAGAGACGGCGTTTGAGCTCTGAATGCTCTTTAAATGCTCTGGGTGGAACGTGTAAACAGAATTTTTGCTTTATCTGGTGTTGACCATCCCCCTGGTTTCCTGGCCATCATCAACCCTCAGCTTCAATCAATCAGGATGGGGCTTGTCCTTCACCACCTTGCTGAGGATCTGGACACATTCCTTAGCCATTGCTAAACCTCCCCCACACTGTCCTTAGCGAGCCATTCAGACTTGCCCCTTATCTGATTGTGCCCTTGTATCCTTTAAGAGAGGCTGATAGTGCCCATATCTCTGCTCTGTAAACAGACTAGTTGTTAGCTCTTTTCTCAGGTGGCTATTGTTTCAGATTGTCAAGATTAGCAGCAAAGACAGTTAGCATCATGGGTGCTAACGCACCATGATGAAATTCTTCATCTGTGGAAGCTTTCTTCCTCAACCTGTGTCTCTTTCGCTTGTTGATGATAGATTCCTAGGGCCCACTCATTTTGTTGCCAAATCTTGTATCTATCTTCTCAAACTTCCCTGTGCTAGCTAGCACGTACACAGGCCTACTGCCACCTACCCCGCATACACATACGCATTTTTCCACTCTCCCGTTCCCAAAACAAGAGGCCCTTCATAATGATGCAAGATCTTTGCAAAAGAATTTTCTTTTACTTTTCCTGGGTTATGGAGATTGCCGTGCTGCATAGACATGACCCACACAATTAACAAATTCACTGGAAAGGAATGGAATGTGGTTTGGAAGCATTGAAATCAAGTGAACATTTGGCCTGCTGGGTTACAGGATTTTGGAGGAGGATTTGAGGATGATTGATGTATCTTGAGGGTCAGAAAGCGAGCAGCTGGGTCCACTGGGTGTGGAAACCTGTCAGTGGTACCCTGCTGTCCTTCTGAACCCGTGCCGGTCTCTGTGGGGGGAACAAAGACCAGGCTCACTTAATGAATCTGCCAACAGCTCGTAAAACATTTCTGATGAAGCTTGAGAGATCTGGGCTGGGAAAAATGGAAAAAGGGTGTTATATAGCAGTTTGGTCTAGACTGCACAATGCTGAACAGCAGTAAGAATGGACATTAAAATGTTGTAGATTTGTCCAAAATCAGCTTTTGTAAGCACCAGTACCTGAATGCCATGGTGTTGGTTGTCTAAAGCTAACTGCTTGCTAATGTTACAAGTTGGGTTTGATGAGTTACACTACCCTACACTATGTATATTTGACCTTTCAATAAATCAGACTTTTGTGATTTGTAAAATCTGAATGATGGGACACATATGTTTAGAGATGTTTGTATACACACAATGTCACATCACCTTTTCAAATTCTGATGGCCTATGGCTTGTATAACCACGTCAGTCTAAATGTTGAATTTACCTACATTACTTGCCCCAAGCCTAAAGTCCACTAATACCCCAAGCCCAAAATAAAATATTCTGCCCCGGTCTTCCAAATCAGATGAGCTTAATTTATTACTTGACAGCTTTTCTGTCTACAATGAGCTTCATCCAATCAGCATCACGTCTATCATGATGAAAACACAACTAGACCAGTAGCTGACCTATAAATAGGGTTATCTGTTGTATTGGAAAATGCCAATTCTGGCTGTAAATGCTGTCTATCTAGACCTCTTCCTCCCAAATAGATCAAGGGTAGTGATGGTAACAGTGACACCCACAATGAAGATATTGTAATCCATTTATAAACCAATTATCAGCACAGCCGCTGGTGAGGGCTGTGACTGAGAGGTGAGGCTGAATACTATCAAATGGAGGCTTAAGAGGGTTTTCTTGCTCAGAGGCTAATCTTCCAGTCGCTGGGCCTCAATCTTCTAAAATTTAAATTACCACAGATATTATTATTGGCTTTGCTTTAAGATAACAGACATAGTCACTATATGTAGACATGTGAAGAGTATATACACTGGCATACTGATCAACACATTGACAGCTAGACAGTATTTGCCAGCTTGCCTTACTGCACATTCATTTTCCAAGCAGGTAAAACTTTTCCGTATGTCTTGAGGGGGAAAAAGGGACAGTTTGTCTCAGCCAAGTAAAAAAAAAAGTGTACAGACACACTGAGCTGTGTTATTAAAAATGATTACTGAGTAATTATAATCCAATGAGTATAACGGACATTTTGTCAAAACAATTAAGGAGTGACGGTTTTGTAGATTAATCTGGAAACTGCATTGCAGATCTGGAAATCCCTGATTTTTTTTACAGATGATTTATAGATGATCATTTTTGGAATGGATTATATCCACAGAAGTATCAAACTCTAATAATTTATTTTATTTAATGGTATTCATATTTTAAACATGAACTTAGCAAAGAAAATATTAACCTATGGGAAAAATGAAACATGGTTTATTGTGATTTTTAAAAATAAATTGCAAATCTCTCTCTCTTTCCCAACAGACATAGATGAGTGCTCCTTTGACCGCGCGTGTGACCACACCTGTGTGAACTCTCCAGGCAGTTTTGAGTGTCAGTGTCACAAAGGCTATGTCCTCTATGGAGTCGCACACTGTGGAGGTAACACATGTTTTTACATTACATTGTTTTCATAAGGCAGATGTTACGTCAGTACAATCCCATCTAATCGTCCCATTCCATACCATGCCATCCTATCCAATCCTGTCCCATCTTAAGTGTGACAGGATAAGGAAAAAGGAACTACATACCTAGCAACAGTAGTAATATATTGCTACATTAAAGAGATGTTGCAGTCTCGACAGAAAGACATGTTAAGGAGTGTGACTGCTTCAGGGCACAGACACATTCCTGCAGTACAGAACCTGCTGATTCTACACCTTGGGTGTGGTAGGAAAAAGTGTTTCAGGGTGATCCAAATAAAATATTAATTATGGAAGGCATCTGAGTGAAGCAACTGTCCAAGAGTTAAGGAGATTGCTAGTAAGTACTGTTATGCATACTGTATTGTTATACATGTAATACAAATGTATTAGGATTTTTTTTTTGTATACCCTAACCTGAAAGGAAGCTGTGCTTATATGACCCCAGTAATAAGTTAAGGGCCCAAAAACTCCCAAACCTAGTCAGAATCTTATCACAAAATGTGCTACAAGATTGTACTTTGAGACGTTGGTTGGGAGAGCAGGAATTGCTATCTCTTGTTTTATTAAAACAGTTTTATGCACAAGACTAGTTATATATTGAGTATTTATTCAGCATTTATTTATTCAGCTTCTAGTTACCTTAACAATCATTTAGGTGGCAGGGTGGCGCAGTGGGTAGCACTGATGCCTCACAGCAACAAGCCTCAGCTGCATCACTGCGGTATTATTTGGTTCTTTCTGTGTGGAGTTTGCATGTTCTCCCCTTCTGCGTGGGTTTCCTCCAGGGGCCCCAGGTTTCCTCCCTCAGTCCAAAATCATGCTTGTCAGGGGAGTAGGAGATACTAAATCCCCCTCCCCCATGTCATGCCTGTAACACATTGAGTATTTTAGTCCAAACTGCAAAATGTTATGCAAACACCACCACAAGATGATCATATGAGTGCAAATTCCCTGTTTAAATGTATGCCAGAATACAGCAAGCAATATACAGTATGTACGTCACATTATTGCATCATAAAGATTGAAAGCAGCTGTACCATTTACTGCTGGGTGATTAAAGTGATGAATTTAGTTTGTTTGTAAGCTCCTCTTGCTGATTTTGTGAGAGGACAGTAGGCTGGATTGAGGCCAAAATCATAAACAGTCCCCAGTGAAAGTATTGGAAAGGCAAGGCCATTTCTTTTATTTTGCTGTACACAAAACACCTTTGAGTTTGAAATCAAACATTTAAGCTTTCCTTTCCTGACATATACATCTAGATGTGTTAAACAACTTTTTAACAACAAGCAGAAGTTGTAGGTGACCAAAAATATCCCATATCCCTTGTTTTCAGTAACTGTATCAAGCTGACAAGCCACTGATATCAGCAAACTGTTGCATTCTTGTGTAAGATCGTTTTCCAGGGTTGTAGTGTAGCTTCAGGTAGTGAAATGCATGATCAGTTGTGAGGGTTAGGTTCTAGTGATCAAAATGGCCAGTCTAAAGTCTTCCGCTTTTTCCCGTGATGTATTGTTGGCAGTGTGTTTTGGGTCATTGTCTGACTGCATGATGAAACTCCTCAAAATAGGACTGGATACATTCCAGAAGCAGCCGTGCAAGCCCGAGCCATGATGCTAATTAGAACATGAGAAGATCCTTTCTTACTCCGTACTTTAGTCTTTGGGTATAGAGAGTAATCTTTGTTCCAGAACATTTGTGTCTCATCTCTGGATTTCTTTGTGAATTAAAAAAATGGCCTTCTGATTCCAATTTGGCTTTTGCCATTCTAATATTTTCAGAAGGGAACTAACCACCATTTTAGTGGGTGATGTAAGTCATTTCTGCAGTTCGGAGGAAGGGAGGTGAGGTCCTGATGGAGGCATTGCGATTGAAACACGTGTTTATGCGTGGATTAAGAGTATTATGATGGCAACAGTCTCTAATTGCGTGTGAATCAGTTACAGAGCGGGTACAGGAAGGCAGGGAGGCGGCCTGGCGTGGAGACAGGGCTGCCCAGGCATTGTTAAGATGTTAAGAAAGCCTGGTGTGATGAATGAGGCTCTCTGCTTTTCTGTCCACACTTGACAAGCCTTTAGATAAGAGGCAGCATTATGGAACACTAGAGGAATGGGTACTGCTTTCCTACAGGAAGCTGTTCAGTTGTGAAAGGGTTGCACACGTAGCAAATATCTGACATGCAGAGTTCACGTTTCACCAACTGACCAGAAGGAGGTTCTGGATGCCTGTAGAGTGAACAGAGTGAACTGCCATCTACCACAATGGTTGAAGCAAGTGCTCAGGAGAGCTCAGGAGCTGATTTGTTGCTGGTGTTCTGCTGAAGTCAAAGAAAGTCTGAAAGTCTAATCAACAAGGGGTAGTTAAGGTTTTGTACTAGAGACAGAATGTATTGTCACATACACAAGTATAGTACAGTGTGCTTTTTTAAAAGTGTAAGCTGGGGTACAGGGTCAGCCATGAAATGGAAAACCTAAAGCAGAGAGTATTGCTCAAGGGCAAAAGAGTTTCAGCTTGGCAGTGCTGGGGTTTGAAATCATAACCTTAGGATCAGTATCCCAAAACCTTAACCACTGATTCAATACTGCACCAACCACTGAGCCACCACTGCCGCACTGCAATAAATACTGAACTGTTGTCAGTTCACATTCTGAGACTGTCAGAAAGCCAAGCCATTCACCCACAATAGCTTAGCTCTTTTCTTGGATTTGGGTTGAAATTGGATGGATTTAATGGATAATGATTGATAGGATAGGATAGGATAGGATAGGATAAGGCAGGAGCAATAGGATAGGATTGAACTGCATAATATGGGATGGGATGGGAAAACACCTGCCTTATGAATGTAAATAGGAACAGCTAATTTCCTTTGTCTTCATTCTAATAAATGGCCAAGCATAAATAGAGCATTGTTGTATCTTAAATGTTTGCCTTAGTTGACCGATCAAGAAAATGTTAAAGCCTTCAAGGACAGACATTTAATTGATTAATTTGGATTCTCATTTCCTCTGTTTTCTATATGCAACATATTTTTTTCTCCATGAGTAATACAACAGGCACATGACTAAGAGCTAAGGATTTTTTGTTCAACTTCACAGTAAATCTCTAACATTACAACACAATATTGTCACAATATTACATCACTTAGCCACTCAATCTGTGTCTGGCTTAGTGTCTCTGCAAGGCAATTAATGTGAAGTATGTAAAGGAAAAGAATAAACGGTCCCCGCAAACACCCTGTTCCCTGTCTGCATGAATCAGTTCAGCACTAAGAGCCATGTTCCGGGGGTCTCGGAGGCACGAACAATTGTTGACACAAAAGGTCAATGAAGGTGTCAATCAAACAAGTGTTTTTTCTTTCTCTGCTTCTTTCCCTCCTTTCTGCTCCTCTGTTCACTGAGATTAATGAGCGCCTTGAATACAGACGGCCAAAAGAGGAAATGCAAAGTCAAAGGTTCTAGTCTGGAGACGGCTCAAATTTGGGGTGGGGTGGGGGGGTGCTCGAAGAAAAGGGAAACCAGACCAGCCTAGCAAACGAGAGCTTTATTCATTAACAAAATTCAGATTCATTGCTATTCTGTTCCTCTCTGGCTTTAACTAAGAGCAAAGCCTTTGATATGCCTAAAGACTCTTTATGCCTTCTTCTCGGTCTGCCTCTACTTCAAAACCACTTAGTCAAACTCAGCTCTCTCTGTCTCTTTCTCCCTTTGTTTTTATTCAGCTCCCATCTGGTTTGCTGTGTTTTAGAGAGTGATTGTGGTTTTACTTTTTCCTTTTTGGGGGAAAAAACATGCTTAGAGGCATAGATGAGCAAATGCAATCCAGTGAAAGCACACAAACCTTTGGCCTGGGTTTTGCAAAAGTCCAATCAAATCAAGGTGGAAAAAAGAATTACTGACACTGTCAAATTCTGCTGGAGAAGCTCCTGCCAACCCTCACACCATATCGGTTTTTCTCAGAAGTTTTTTTTTTTTAATTAAATGAAACAACCTGCATTCTTAGAAAACTGAAGGGGCTTTCAGTTGCCAGTTGATGAACTTGTCCTTATGAGGAAGATGTCCAAGTAGAACCCGTGTAAGGGCCTAAGAAACCTTAAATAACCAATGAATTCTTAAAGAACCCTCAAAGAAGCATTTTCTCTAAGACTGTACTTTATAACTAAGCTTAAACATTAATTTTTTCATCAAACTTTTAATCTGCAACCATAAGACTGACAGAGATGCCCATGGACAACAGAGTCGTCCATGAATAACAGGAATGAATCGCCCTAATTTGGCCCACATTATTCATCATTTACCAACCCCATTTCCAAAAAAATTAGGAAACTATTAAAATGCAATAAAAACTGAAATCTGTAGTTTTTTCATTCATATGAACCTTTTTTCAGTGTTTTCAGTGATGAACTCAATTCTATTTGTTAATATAAACAAATAAAATAATTGATGCCTGAAACCAGGCAAATCACCCATGCACTAATACTCCCCCATTTCTTTGATTTCTTGATGCAACAGTGGACTGTGTTAAGTGACAATAATTTTACAAAGTACTCCCGAGCCCATGTGGTTATGTCCAGCACGGTAGCATGACGGTTTCTCAAACAATACCACCTGAGGGCTCGATGGTCACACACATTCAGCAGCGGTTTCCTCCCTTTGCTTTTAAGCACCGATGACCCCCTGACTCCCTGAATCTTTTCATGATATTATGAACTGTAGATGGTGATCTAAATTCTATTCCTGTGCTGAAAAACATTGTATTTGAGCTGACTGATCATTTTCTCATGAAGTTTGGCACACAGTGGTGAACCATGACCCATCCTCGCTTGCAAAGTCTAAGCCTTTGGTGGATGCTCCTTTTATACTCTTGATGACCTCATCTGTTACCAGTTACACTGTTAATTGTGGAACCTTCCAGTGTTCCTGGTAGAACATTTTCAATCTTATTTTGCCTCTGTCCCAACTTTTTTGGAGTGTGTTACAGCCATTCATTTCTAAATTTGTTTACATTTTACAGAATTAATTTCATCTTTGAAAACAGTTTTTTGTTGTACCTTTGTCTGATAAATAATGGTTCAAGTGAATTAACAGAAATTACAGATTTTTTATTGCATTTTTAGAAAGTGTCTCAACTTTTCTAGAAATGGGGTTTGTCATTTCTGAGAGGTTTCAGGAAGTTTTCCATTGATGCATTTATCTTTCATGCACGTCTTTTTAAACCTTTTATTGCTCATATATGAGGTCTGTACGGAAAAAGTATTGAGAATGAAATTCCGGCGCTCTGTAGGGCTTAAGCATGGAGCATTTATCTCAGATAAAGAGTAGGACCAGTTAGCCTTCGCAGTGCCCAGACAGTTGTTTCTGTGAAACCCAGCTGAGGTGCCTCATCAGTGGAAAAATGCAAAGTGAGTTTGGAGCAAACATTGGATCGTTTAACAGAGTGATCACAGGAGATGAATCATGGGTGTTCGAGTTCGATCCTGAGATAAAAAGACAAAGTGCTGAACGGCACACGTCAACATCACCTCGCCCAAAGAAAGCTTGCATGAGCAAATAAAAAATCATGTCACTGTTCATCGGCTCAAGGGATCGTCCAAAAAGAATTCCTAACAGAAGGCCAAGACTAACACAGTTGAAAGCCACCACTTCAGTACAGTAAAGATCATCCATATGGCCACGACCAAGACTCAAGCACTGACGATTTCTACTTGTGTGCATTCATAAGGATTAGGTTTGAAGGTGATAATATTGAATTGTGCATTTTTTCAATTTATTTATTTTTTATCTCATTATATCTTGGACAGACCTGAGATATCATCTCCATTGTCTGTAATAAAAGGTGAACTTGGCTTTAAAATTTATTTTGAGTCAAAGTTCAGAGCTCCATTTAGAAGCAGATGATTTGGAAACAGCTTATGAGTATATAAGCTCAGTACTTGTCTCAGGTTGGTAAAGAGCAAAAATAGGCAATTGTTTTTCCTCCTGACAGTCATGAACTTCATACAACCTGTTCAAACCTTTAACAAAATAGCACTACGTTGGTCTGGTTGGTGCTACATGGTTTACAATTGCTCTAAAATGTGTTTCAGATCAGTGAGAGTTATAATGTTTACGAGGAGCACGAGTCCTGATGGGGAAATTCTGAAGCATTCACTTACATGCTGTCTGTTTTTTTTTTAGGAGAACTCCAGAATATATTTGCCATTTTATTGGTACAGAGTGTTTTTTTGCATGCAATTACTGCCCTTCTCACATATGAAAGTAAGCAGGGGTCAGCCTGTTCGGCACCACTGGAACTTTAACCCCTGCAACTCACAGCCTTCTGCTTGAGGGCACAGATCCAAGCACAGAAGGAAAATTTCAAAAATCATTCAAAAAGGCTTTTTTTTTCCTAAGAGATTTTATGACTGGGTAACTACAAAGAAGTTTAATTTATTGCCTATTTTCTCTGTTCTTTTGAATGTTGCAGAGCACCGCAGTCTTACGTCCCTTACAAAAAAGTAGCATGGTATTACCATGGGACTTTTTTGTAAGCGATTATGGAACTTCTCAAATCATTTGCAACATTGCATAGAGCATCAGGACACAGTCACTATAGCAGAGTTTCATGAAGTGGCCTTTCTTTGATTCTCAGATGTTGATGAGTGCAGTATAAACCGTGGAGGCTGTAAGTATGGCTGTGTGAATACGTTGGGCAGCTACGAGTGTACATGCCCACCTGGATACAAACTGCACTGGAACAAGAAGGACTGTATTGGTACGTATCAGTGAGACAACACTCACACCTACTGGCCAATGAACATATTACACCAAAGACACGCTGAAGATTTCAGTTTTGTTCTGGTTACTGTTGTGTAAATGAGAAAAAAAAGTATATATATATATATATATATATAGTACAGGCCAAAAGTTTGGACACATCTTCTCATTCAAAGCGTTTTATTTATTTTCATGACTATTTACATTGGAGATTCTCACTGAAGGCATCAACACTATGAATGAACACGTGGAGTTATGTACTTAACAAAAAAAGGTGAAATAACTGAAAACATGTTTTATATTCTAGTTTCTTCAAAATAGCCACTCATTGTTAAAATTCATATTATGGTTATTTTATAATATGAATTATATTATGAATGAACTAGTTTTGATGCCTTCACTGAGAATCTACAATGTAAATAGATTTTAGAATAGAATAGTATAGTAAAATAAACACATTGAATGAGAAGGTGTGTCCAAACTTTTGGCCTGTACTGTGTATATATATATAAATATATATATATGAGATATACTTATATATCAGGGCCATCAGTATTTGGACAGTGATGCACTTTTCATAATTTGCCTAATTTGCCTTTGTACACCACCAAATCCAAGATGTGACTGAAGTGTAGAATGTCAGCCTTAATTTAAGGGATTTAACAAAAATCTCTCTTGAGATGCTTTGCCAGGCTTTTTACTGCACGTTCAGTTTACACCTTCAGTTGCTGCTTGCTTGTGAGTCTTTCTGTCGTCAGTTTTGTGATCAGTAATTGAAAAGCAGCTTTGCGGTCAGGTGACTGACTCGGCAAGAACGTTACATGTCTTTGCCTTAAGAATCTCTGGGCTTGCTTTTGAGCTACATTATGAAGCACTGTCTGACTGCTTTTGGAACAGAAAGTATAGCGTCATACACTTCAGACTTCATTCTTCTACTTATATCAGCAATCACATTATCAATAAACCCCAGTGACCCAGCTGTACCCGACAGGGGTGGTGTAGCTCAGTGGTTAAGATGTTGGACAACTAATGAGAAGATCATGAGTTCAAATCCCACCACAGCCAAGCTGTGTAAATCAGATAAATGCTCTGTAGAAGGGTGGCTGCCAATTGCCATAAGCGTAAATGTGAATGACCACATATGGGTTGTTCTCCTTTCCTTCTCTATACTCTTCTCTTCCCATCATTCTGGTACAGGTTCATCTTGAACTGAACTGGATGGGCTTTTTAGATGTTTTCTAACAAAGTCTAACCTAGCCTTTCTGTTTGTAAATGTTAGCAGTGGTTTGCATCTTGAGGTAAACCCTGTGTATTTACATCCATTAAGGCATATATTTATTGTGGACTTTGACAATAAAATATCCACCTCCGTCTTCTTGATTTCTTGGTTAGATGTTCTGAAGGGGTTTTTCTTCACCAAGGAAAGATCTGTAATCATCCAATTTAGTTGTCTTCCATGTCTTTTTGTGTCACAGAGCTCACCAGTACATTCCTTCTATTTAAGAACGTACCAAATTGTCGATTTGGCCACTCTTAAATTGTCTGGGTTTTTTTTTCTGCTTAATGATGGCATCGTTCACTTGCAGCCTTCATTTGGACTGCATATTGAGAACAGCTACCAAGGCAAATCGGAAACATGTCGCACCTGGCTATGAAACTGCTTTTCAGTCCAGTTACTTTTGAGCCTGCGAAAATGAAGCGACTATGGAAAAATGGACATATTTCCTGAATGGTTAATGTAATATTTTAGTTAAACCTCTTCAGTTAAAGCTGAAAGTCTACACTCATTGCTTCGTTCCAAATCCACTGTGGTGGAGCACAGAGAATCTCCTAGCCATCACTAGAAATGAGCATAATTCCAACATTATATGCATACACTGTACATTGTTTAATCAGTTTTTAGACAAAAATCAGACAAACATTATAATTATGTAAAGGTCACCCTTAGGCAAGTGTGAACAGGTGAACGCTGTTCATCTCTACTAAATCACCCTAGTCTAAATGGGTACTTATAAAATGATTTCTTGTTTGTTGATAGACTTAAGTGAAGTATTTGTTGTCACAGAGGTCGTGAAGTGTCCGTCCAACCTGGTGGCGCCGAAAGCAACGCTCTCTTGCAGCAAGACAGGCAAAAAGGAGAGCTGCTCACTGACCTGTGCATCCAAAGCACACTATCTGGCAGGTACATGCTGCAGGAACTTTTAAGTCTGGTTTTTTTTCTGTATGCATGCATAATATGGTACTAAGGTGACAAGTAAGGCTAGAACATATCTTAATTTCTGATGTGCTAGTGTTATCGTGGGTAACTTGTGTAATTTCTTACCTGGAAATACACTAACATTTTAAGTAAGGAAGATTGCCTCAACAAAGCTACAAACAAAGATACAAACTAGCTTAGACAGTGACGGCTGGTAAATAGGTAGCTAGTTTTGGCAAGCAGATGACCTGAGGCTGCTCTTGTGCCCCAGACATGCCCAGTTTTGTCAGTAGCTTACCAGCATTGTTTTCTTTTTTTTTTTTTACCTCATGTGCTTTGATGATTCTCAGCGAAATTCAGTATTCAGTGTTTACCAAAAAAAACCCTTTCATAACACATTCAAGTGAAGGAAAAAAAGGATAAAAAGCTTAGACCCTTTCTTTTGTTCTTTATAACATTTTCCCTTGTGTTTTCAAAATTTTGATTGATTTACATTTAATTTAGATTTAAATGTTATTACGATGTTCTGTTTCATATCTTCGTGGTGCTTTTAAATGGGTTTTAAATGGGTTAAGGATTTTTTTTGGTGCTGTTCACACTTTAATAATATTGATAATAAATCCACATTAAACTCAAATGCATTTATTGCTGGTACATTATTACATAGTTTAACAGTTTTACATGCTTTAACAGTTTGTTGTAGCTAAGCAGTGGTGAGGCATGGTTAATTGGTTAATTTTACAGTCTTGCAGGTAGAGTAGCACATGGATTTGCTGTTGGGTTTAACAGGGTGTGGTGTAACTACATCTGACTTGTCCCCTCTGTAGAGTCTGACAACAGTTACACAGTCAGCTGTGGCATCCGAGGAAAAAGCCAAAGCAGACTAAACTCTAGCAACAGTCAGAGCTGCACGGGTAAGAGCAACAGAGCAATTAAATAAAGCATGGCAGGATGGCTGGATGGAGAGATTGATGGACTGGATGGATGGATGGTGTCTGATTGGATAAAGGATGGATGAATGGATAGATGGATCATCCAGACCAGTGGATGGATTAACAGATGGATGGAACTTGACTGGATAGATGAATGAATAGATGGATAGTGGATGGGTTCATAGATGAATGGATGATTGAGAGATGGGTGGATGACACTTGACTGAATGGATTGATGAATGAATATTAATGAGTACATGGATGAGTGGACTGATGGCTCGATTAATTAATGGATGGAAGAATGGATGGAGACTGAGTAGATGGGTCAGTGGAGCTTGTTTGGGTGGATGGATGGGTGGATGAATTATTGAATGAATACATGGTTAAACAGAGTAATTGATGGATAGATGCATTGATGGAGCCTGAGTAGATGGATGAATAGATAGAGTGATTAGAATGAGAATGAATAGATTGGTGGGTGGAATTTTATTGTATTCATGGATGAATGAAAGTCTGGATTGATATGTAGATGGATGGATGGATGGATGGATGGATAGATAGATACATAGATGGATCAATATACATAGCACTTAATGCACTGTGTTTGGGTGTGATGACCATGGTT
>JAOVYV010000017.1:16033337-16046526 GCA_025674545.1 Hassar affinis | reverse complement strand
CCCTACACCATACTAATAAATTATTGTGGTCTAAAATGACAGGTGTTTCAGTTTCATTGTCTAACCCCTGTAGTTCCATGATCTGAAACATTCAAGTGTGACAATTATGCAAAATTAGATGAAATTAGGGAGGAGCGAAAACGTTTTCGAAGCACTGTTTATCGAGCCGTGTGGAGTTTTTTTTTGTGTTGTTCTTAACGGTGTGTGCTCCATGCTGTCGACCTGGCCTCATCGGTTGTCAAGGTTACTAGCGTGTGTGTGTGTGTGTGTGTGTGCATGGCTTTCCATCTTAAATCTACTCTCTTCTCAATCCTACTGACTGCAGCATTTGCCTTTATTGTATTACGTGTTAAGTTTGGGTTTTTTTTCCCCCAGAAGAACAGCATGACTTTTGCTAACAGGAGAATTATCTGGCAGCATTGGGACTTTACAAGAATCAGCCATGGCTTTTTTGTAACCCATCTTGCCTGGGGCCAGGGGTTAAAGTGAGCTGAAATGATCAAGCACCTTGAGCTATTGAGTAAATAAATCTAAATGTCAAGTGGGTTCATTTTTCATGTGCTGCAGCTTGACATTTCTTCCAGCTGATGGCATCGAGATAAAAAAAAAATCAGAACATATTTTCACCCTATTGCCCTATCCTCACACATCCCTTCTTCAGTTCATGCATGCAGATGTCTATACACTCCGGCGAGCAAATGTAAATGGAGTTGCTTTATGTCTTTTTTTACTGGTACTATAGCTGACACTCCGGCTCGCGCTTCATTTATATGCACGCTGTGTAATCTAGTCCATTGTTAAGCATGTGTATGTAGTCCAGTGCATAGAGTGCAAGTCCAGTTAGTGCATGCTTTTAATACTGCTTGTGTTCTTAACCCACGTTTAACACGTTTTACATTAGTTCCTTCAACAATCTAACGATTAGAGACAAGTTTCTAATCATAATGAAGTTTCCCAATTGCATCAAGCACAATTATGTTCAACGGATTTGTAGCTGTAACATGAACAATGCTCTCTTACTGGACCTCTTTAAAGAAGTACATCTTATCCCAAATGCACACACACATTTGGATGCTAAAAATAACGAGACATAAAGTTTTATGTGGTTATTATTTTTTTATTTAAATCTAATTGGTAAATCTAATTATTATCTATTGGTTTACCCTGTTCTGATTGGCCAATACGTGTATAAATGTGTTCTATTCCAGTTGAGCTCTCAGTTTGATTAATGCCAGACTATATGTAAATAAATGCTTGAAATCATGTCTAATCAAGTTTATTTGAAAGGTTATGGTGTGATAACTGTTCATCTAAGCCATCATGTGCCATAATCTTACCTTTAATTAAGTCTCAGCATGTCCAGATTAGTTTATCAGGTTGTTGTAAAAGATTTCATTAATTTTTTAGGCTTCGTAATTATGGTTAGCTAGCTTCTAATTTCTTGTCATAACCATTGTCATTTTTCTCTTCTCTTTCTTTTTTTTCGAGATCTTTACTTGTTATTTGAGGCACAGTTCAAAGAGGTGAACTCCTAACTTCACTCCTAAATTCATTCATGTGATTCTTTTTCAGTAATTTCAGACGAGTTAAGGGATGAACAGGACAATTATGTTTTGCAGGTTATTTTCAGTGTTATGTTGATGCTACGAGTGGAGCTCTAATGGGTGTCCCGGCATATTATGCTTACTTAGATGCTGTAAACCATTCCACAGTTTCACAAGCTATAATTAAAACTCTCACAAAATACAGTTCAGACTTTAACACGGTGTCTGCTTTCATCACTGACAATTCAACCTACATGGCAAAGTCCTACAAATCCATCCTGCAACGTCTCAGATGCCAGACGTTCAGTGCATATCATGTGCAATGTGTACATTATTTCTCTGGTTAGATTTCAAGAGTTGATAAGTGGGTGAGCTATGTCAAAAAAGTTTTCAAGCATTGCCCCAACCACATTTTTCCAGCTAGCTAAGGAGATGATGTTTGGCTGGCCTTCCTGTTTGACTGGAGGTGGTGTGAGGGCTGAGGGCTCCAGGGTGGATTTGAGAGCCTGAGGTCCTCCATGTCCTTAATTCGAGGTGGGAGTAGCCATTGATGGGCATGCAATTAGCGAAAGGTTTACCCCAGATCTGTTTAACCTCTGCCATACAGGCTGGCAGAGTAGGGAGCAACTGCTTGACAGGAGGTATGAGTGAGCAGAGCCCCTTGCCATCACACAGGTCCTGTTCTATGCCTGAGTTGCCCTGAGATGAAGGCCAGAGGGTATGTTTCTGGGAAAGAGGGCCATTTTCAGGCAAGTGGTATGAAATACCTTGACTCTTTCTCTTCCTTTGACTCTTTCTCTAACCCCTCACATTGAATTGATTGTGGTTTCAAAATAAGAACTTAAATATTTAATAATTTTGTAATTTGTAAATGTATTTGTTTGGTATACATACTGTATGTAATTCTGTAATTTAAGGGCTTCACAAAGGCACTTGATAATGACAATAATAAACAACAATGTAGATTATTTTCCACTAACAGCATGTCCTAAAGTGTTTTATTCCTTTTATAATAGAGACATTTTGTATCAATTAATGAAGGACACATACTCTTTTATCACATTATACCATAGTTACTTTTAATGTTACAGAAGGTCTGTGTAAGATCACTTACGCTATAGCAGCTATTTAAAAAAATCTGTCTGGAAGACTTTCCATTGTTGAAAAACTTAAATTTGCATAAAGATGGAAAACTTAAAGCTAAAGGTACATCTGAATGTTACAAAGACACCAGAGACTCTTTCCATAAATGTTAAATTAATGCCTCTTTACAAAATAGAAACTACAGTGAATTTGAACAAGCACATTGATATGAACCTGTGACTAGCAGCTGCGTGATTATTAGAGCTGCTGTTATAGAAAATTATGCAACCAACTCTAACCAATCAGAATCAAGAATTAAACAGTGCTCTTGTACAGTGTAATACATTGTAAACTACAGCATACGAGCTATAACATTCAAACCACTGTTATATAATAACACAGATTATCACATTACACTGGCACCTGTCAAGGGGTGAGATATATATGGCAGAAAGTGATCAGTCAGTTCTCAAAGTCGATGTGTTGGAAGCAGGAAAAATGGGCAAGTTTAAGGATCTGAACAACTGGGTCTGATCATCTCTAAAACGGCAGGTCTCATGGGGTGTTCCTGGTATACCGTGGTCAATGGAAGGACAACCGGTGAACCGGTGACAGGGGCCTGGGAACCCAAGGTTCACTGTTGTGCATGGGGAGTGAACGCTAGTCTGTCTGGTCCAGTTCCACAGAACAACTTTTGTAGCACAGATTACTGAAAATGTAAATGCAGTTTATGATAGAAAGGGCATCAGAACACACAGTTATGGGGTTGTGTAGCTGCAGACCAGTCAGAGTACCCACACGGACCCCTGTACACTGGGCAATGTTCTGCTAGGAACCTGTGGATCCTGGCATTTACATGGATGTTACTTTTGACTACCTAAACATTGTTGTAGACCAAGTAAACACATTCATGCAACAGTACTGACTAATGGCAGTGGTCTCTTTTAGCAGGATGATGCAGCCTGCCACAAAAAAAAAATTTTCAGGAATGGTTTGTTGGTGCTTGGATGAGGTCTCGATATATGGGCATCCCGACCGAGATGTGAAGCACTGTACAAGTGATAACCAGGTGGGAGTTTCATGCACCCCCTCCATGCCCTACCAAGCACCCATGTCTTTTGTTTGGGGAAGTCGTGGTCTTATGGGTAGGGTGTCTGCCCCGTGATCGGAAGGTCCTAGGTCGATTCCTGCAGCTGACAAGATTTAGATGAACCCCAACCCCCTAACCCCCAATGGCTCCCTGGGTGTTGCGGCTAGGGCTGCCCAACACTCCGGGCATGTGTGTTCACTGCCCTGAAGCGTGTCTCACTGCACGGATGGGTTAAATGTGGAGTTCAATTTCGCTGTGTGCAAGCACAGTGACAAAAACATGACTGTGTTCAAGTTGTTGACTTGGCCTCCAAATTCCCACAGGTCCCATCTCACAGTTTACAGTCTGTTAACGTCTTGGTGCCAGGTGCTACAGCACACCTTTAGAGCTCTTGTAGAGTTCATGCCTCAGTGGGTCAGAGCTGTTTTACTAGACATAGTTACTAGATATTCAATATGCTAGCTGTCTTTACAGTACTGTATGAACCATGTTCCCCCCATGACCAATTGATATCAGAGTAAAGCCTCAGACATGTGCACCACCTCGAAATCCTTTTTTCATTTTGTTATGCCCTACTTTTTAAAAAAGGTGGCTTTTTCTTTAGTTTAATCAGTTTGTATGGCCTTCCTCACAATGCAGTTGGATTTAGCAAAAATATATATTTTTTCAAAAATAAAATAAAAATAAGCTAAAAATCACTTGAATAACGGTATGGTAAAAGAGTGAGCTTTATTTAATGTTTAGGAAAATGTTGATTTTGAAGGTCTTTTTAATTAAAAGTATTTGTGTTCATACAAACAGCAGAAATGCTTTCTCTAAAAACACAAAATGATACAAATACAACTTTAGTGCATTAAAACACCAACATTTGGATTAACATTCAAAGTGACAACATTTGGAATCTAATGGTACTTAGAGGTAGGAACAAATCAAAAACATTGGTTACACTATAAGTCCCAATTTACATAACCCTACAGATGCTGCCTTCTGCCCAAAGTTTGACAGGTGTAATGTGTAATTCTTGAACATCATTTAAATCTATTTTCCAAAGTTTCCAAGAGCAGGAGCAGGATTTTAACTATTTAACCCTGAGAAAGGAAAATGTAATATGGTCCCAGAAACAAGAAATCTCATATGTACACAGAATTGAATACATTTTGCAATATTATACTTGTAATAAAAAAAGACCAATAATAAAAGTGCAGCAAGACAGCAGTTTAACTGCTTTTATTTAATTTATATTTAGCAGTTTAACTTGCATTGTTATAACATTAAAATTGTATTTTAATAAATAGTTTATTGATATTTTAGAGATTTAGTATTTATTAGAGATTCTATTAATATCACTATATGCTTATTAGCCAAGTGTCACAGAAAATTAATGAAGAAAGCTTATGTATTACATTTCAGTTGGGTTCTTGCTCAGCAAAGTCCCTCAGTGAAGTATATCTGGAAAATATGTATAAAAGATAAAATGTTGAACAATGAAATTAAATGCATTTTTAATCTGATTGGTAAAATGTAATTTAATTTTTAATATAAAATGGATTAGAGCTGAAGATATTGCAAAAGAAGGGACTGAATAGTCATTACACTAGAGGAGAAAATAAAATGAAGGATATTTCTTAAACCAGAGAGATAAAATGTCCACCCAGAGAAGCAGAGGAAGGGACTGTACAATTGTAATGATTATTATTGTAATTATTATAATTAATTATAAGCATACCAGTTTACACAATGAGGGAGACTTGGCTTCCAGGATCCATCAATATCACAAGTGATGACATCAGGGCCCAATAATCTTTTTCCTGGTCTGCACCTGAATCTCACCACGTTCCCAGATTTGTATTGAGCCCTCCATCCAGAAACTATTGACCCAAAGCTCACACTGGGGGCACGGCAGTTACCTGAAAAGGAAGAGGAAAAAATACAGGACAGGACCAATCTAAAGGTGCTCTTCTACAAAAATTAGAGAGCCATTATTGTCTGTTTCTTATTAATATATAGCTATATCATTTTATGCTTTCTAATTCAATTTAGTTTTGTAGAAAATACCACTTATGGTGTTGTTAAATCTATATATTTAGTGTATGCTGTACCACCGGTTTACACTGTGCATATGACAATAAAATTTGAATTTTGAATTGAACTGAATCTTGAATATGATCTTTAGTACATGTATAGTATATATCTTAAGTATAGCTAAACAAAAACAGTGGACACTGAATGATAGTCTCATCACAGAGGCAGCATGATGTATATTGCCTTGAACTAACCTTCACACCGAGGTGCTGGAGCACTCCATCTGCCATTTTCGGTGCAGACGATATTTGACTCACCAATCAATTTGCCAAAGCGACATCTGTAGGATGCCACAAAACCATATTTAATTATTCCAGAATCGAGAATTAAGTCTGCAGCTGGCACCTGTGGAGGATCAGGGCACTGGGCAGCTGTAAAAGATACAGGCAGATGCATCTTATCAATACATACAGATGTAGTCTGAAGTTTACATTCATTCATCAATGACATAAATATCATGGCTTTCAATGATTTCTTTGAACTGTTCTTTTTCAGGCGCAAAAGGAGTGAGTGTATAACATGTATCTATAATAGAAACAATAACAAGAATTTGATGCACAAGTTCACATTTTTTGGGGACGTTCTGAAATCAACACAGGGTCAACATATACATACACCCAATTACATTATGAATAGTGCTAAGAGTGACCACTGTACACCTTCCTGACTCCTACCCATGTCTCTTACCTGCTTCTCTATTCTCTCAAATGAGGATGTTCTTCAACTGCTGACATCCAGCAGTCTCACAACATGTCCTCTGGATCCCATCCCATCCACACTGCTCCAGACAATTTCACAGGAGTTCCTACCCTTCATTACTTCAATCATCAACAGCTCCTTATCCTCAGGAATTGTACCATTTTCATTCAAAGTTGCTAGAGCAGTGCCCATCCTAAAGAAACCCAGTCTTGATGGCACCAACATCAGCAACTACAGACCAGTATCCCTTCTCTCTTTCCTCTCAAAGATTCTTGAATATGTTGTCTACAATCAGCTGTCTCTCTTTCTCTCCCAGAACCAACTTCAGGACCCTCAGGTCTGGCTTCAAACCAGCACATTCCACTGAAACTGCACTCATCTCAGTGACAGAAGCTCCATGCCGCACGGTCAGCTGGGTTGTCATTGGTCTTCTTGACCTCTCCACTGCCTTTGACACAGTCAACCATGATATCCTTCTGTCCATCCTTTCTAACCTTGGCATCCCTGGCTCTGTATGGGAGTAGTTCATGTCCTACATGGAAGGGTGCTCCTACCAGGCAACATGGAGTGGCTCAACATCCATTCCATGTAGACTTTCCACTGGTGTCCCACAAGGCTCAGTACTGGGTCCTCTTCTATTGTCACTATATACTTACTCACTAGGAGATGTCATCTCTTCACAAGACTTCTCCTACCATTGTTATACCGATGATACTCAGCTCATCTTTTCTTTTCCTCCTTCTGATACTCAGGTCTAGGGCTGGATCTCAGCATGTCTAGCAGACATTGCTTCATGGATGGCAGCCCATCACCTCAAGCTTAATCCAAGCAAGACAGAGCTGCTTTATATCCCGAGAGCTGCAGGTCTTCATTGTGATCTCTCAATTTCCTTTGAGAACACCATGCTCACTCCATCTTCAGAAGCATGTAGCCTTGGAGTAATTGTAGATGATCATGTCTCTTTCATGGCTCATATTGCTAATCTGTCACGGTCATGCAGATTTCTCCTTTACAACATTAGGAGAATTCGACCATTTCTCTCAAGGGAGGCCACCCAGGTACTTGTTCAGTCTCTTGCTCAAGACTCTCAAGACCCGACTACTACAACTCCCTCCTAGCTGGTCTTCCCATATGTACCATCAGGCCCCTGCAACTGTTCCAGAATGTTGCAGCCCGACTTGTCAACCTTCCCAAGTTCAGCCATGTCACACCACTGCTGCACACCCTTCACTGGCTTCCTGTAGCAGCTTGCATCAGATATAAAATCCTGATGATGGCCTACAAAGCCAAAAAACGGTTCAGCCCCTCCCTACCTGATGACAATGGTCAACGCCCAATGCATACACAGAGCCCTTCGTGCCTCAATTACAGCTCGACTTGTCCCACCGTCATGCAGGACACATGGAAGGCAAGCATGCAGACTTTTCTCTGTCCTGTCACCAAGGTGGTAGAATGAACTCCCTCTGAGTGTCCAAACAGTGGAGTCAGTTGGTCACTTCAAATACTAACTGAAGAGAGCACTGAATGAGCAATAAGTCGAAGCTGTTATCACACTTACAGCAGTTGCTTGTTGCTCACTGGTTTTATATAGCTTAGGAATACCTTGGGTTTTGGGACTTATTTAACTTGTAATGTTTATTAGGTAGTATACAGCTAAATTCTAGCAGTACAATAGCTCAAAGTAGCTTGACTTTAGGTCTACCAGCCCTAGCTTTGGATACTTCAAGTGAATGAAAAATCACTTTTGTAAGTCACTCTAGATAAGAGCATCTGCTAAATGCCATAAATGTAAATTTAAATGTAAATGAAAGATCAGCTAGACGGTTGAAACTTGGACACAAAAGGGTGTTCTGACAGGACAATGACCCCAAACCAACATCAATGCTGGTTGCAAAATGGATAAAGAAGGCTAATATTAAGCTTTTGGGATGGGCTTCCCAAAGTCCTGACCTCAACCTTATTGAAAATATGTGAACTGTGCTTAAAAGTCAGATCTGTGCCCGGAAACCAACTCTCTACTAATTCTGCCAAGAGGAGTAGTAAAATATCCAAGCAGAATTCTGCCAGATGCTTGTTGATAGCTACCAAAAACAAATGGTCAAGGTGCAACTTCTAAATTCTTAATGAGTTGGAACATTAACCAAAGCTCAAAATACAAAACAACTAAACAATACAAAACAAAACAACAACAGTGGACATTGAATGACAGTCTCATCGTAGAGCAGTGGACGCATGATGTGTATTGCCTTGCGCTAACCTTCACACCGAGGAGCTGGAGCACTCCATGTGCCATGTTCGGTGCAGACGATGTCTGAAGCACCAACCAATTTGCCAAAGCGACATCTGTAGGATGCCACAAAACCATATTTAATTATTTCACTTGTGTCGAAAATGATGTCTGCTTCTGGCACCTCTGGAGGATCAGGGCACTGGACAGCTTTAAAAGATACAGGCAGATACATGTTAGCAATACATACATAAGTCTGAAGTTTACATTCACTCATCATGGACATAACCATCAAGGCAATATTGGGCTTTCAATGATTTCTTTGAATTGTTCTTTTACTGGGGCAGAATGAGTGTACAACATACATGTTTAATAGAAACAATAACAAGAATTTGATGCACAAGTTTACATTTTGGGGGACTTTCTGAAATCAAAACAGGTTCAAAATTATACATACAGGGTCATAATATACATACACCCACTTACATTATGAGTTCAGTGATGCTAGTTCCTACATGTCTATGAACCTGCCAAGGCCAAGGCCTCTTAACTTCCTGTAAGTGATCATGATTCATGATCATGAAGCTGGTAGCTTCTCTATGCCCACATAAAAAAGGTTGGTTAGACAGCACTCATTGGACTGAGCAACACACAGTACGAAGAGAAAATCCAAGGAGGTAAGTGCAGGTCTGAGAAAGATGATTGTAGTTTTACACAAGTCAGGAGCCATTTCTAAATTTCCAAGATCCTCAGATTGTTCAAACAATTCTGTGTACAGAATTACAATACAACATATTGGGAGATATATCAGATACATTGGCAAGGTCTGGAAGAAGACGCAAACTGTCACCATCAGCTGAGAGGAAACTGGTTTGGTTGGTTAGGACCAACCCTAGAACCACCAAGGCACAGACCTACCATGAAAAAGAAGCTGCTGGAACAACACTGTCACTTTCTACAAGCCAAGCAAGTTTTACGTTGCCATGGACCGAAAAGCTGCTGTTCAAGAAAGAAGCCTCTGCTCCACCTTCAACACCTTCAAGCTTGACTACAGTTTCCAGCTGACCACATGGCTGTCTGGAGGAATGTTTTATGGTCAGATGAGACCAGATGGTCACAGTGACCAGAGTATATTTTGGAGGAGAACAGGTGAGGCATTCATCCTTAAGTACACTATACAAACAGGTAAGCATGGTGGTGGTAGCATTGTGCTTTTGGTGCCAGTGGAACTGGAATAAGCTAGATCAGCTGGGTGGTTGAAACTTGGACACAATAGGGTGTTCCAGCAGGACAATGACCCCAAACACACATCAAAGCTGTTTGTGGAATGGATAAAGAAAGATAACATTAAGCTTTTCAAACCTTTTTTTTCAAACCTTTTCAACCTTATCAAAAATATATGGACTGTGCTTAAAAGTCTGGTCTGTGCCCAGAAACCAACAAATTTAACTCTAACTTACTAATTGGAGTGGTTAAATATCCAACCAGATTTCTGCCAGATGCTTGTTGATGGCTACCAAAAACAACTGGTCAAGCTGCAACTTGCTAAGGGGCATTTACCCAAATATTAGGTGTGCTGTAGGTATATTTTTGACCCTGTATGTATGATTTAGACCCTGTGTTGATTCTGTTGATGGAAACAAAAATTAAAACATGTGCACCAAATTCTTGTTTTTTTTTTTCTATTAAAGATGTATGTTGTACACTCATTCTGCTCCATTATATGAATAGTTCAAAGATATCACTAAAAGCCCTGACACTCATTTACAGGTGAGTGTATGTAAACCTCCAACCACAACTGTACACCCATGTAGGAAATAAACATTTAGTTTATTAACCCTAAAAGTAGTTTATTAATCATGAGTATGTATTACCCTGGATAACTGCTAATGCAGAAACACACTTTTACATTTATGGTGGTTCCTGTATACATAGACTGATTTCTCACTATGCATTAACAGAAATGTAAGAAAATATTCAAATATAATCTGCTAACATTTCAAAATGATCCCATAATTACAATTTTATATAGAAAACGACATGCCTACCCTCACAAATGGGTACTCTGCCATCCCACCCAGATGCTCTGCAGTGTCTTACACCCACACCAACTAGGAGGAACCTACACACATGCACACATCCACAAAATACACTGTGAGACCAGGACTGAAACAGGGCAACCAAACAGAAATATGTTAGACACAACATTGCCATATGGCCAGTATAATAAAAAAATGTTGCCCTAATGGTCAGGACCCCCACAGGACCACCAGAGATCAGGTACTATTTGGGTGGTGGATCATTCTCAGCACTGCATTGGTCATAATGTTATGCCTGATCGGTGTATGTGCTAGTAGTTAGATCAAGATGTCCAAAAAAAATTTTTTAGCCATCCTGCATCAAGTCTTACCCTTTATTACACCTGGCTGTAGCTGTGTCCCCGAATAAAGAGCCTGTGTATCGAAATTGTCCGTTTTCAATCTCTCCGGCCGAGCCACAGTTTTTCTCTTTAAAACAGAAGCACACAGTAATGTGTTAAACAATGCAGAAAAATATGAAGTACTTCCAATAAAGTTTTCCAACAATGGAAATTCTTCCAACAGATTTTTTTTAACTTTAAGAGAGAAAAATACAGGCTGGTGAGAGAACTTTGCTGCTGATTATCATCTTTATCAAATGCTTTTCTAAAACCCTGAAATTACAGAACTACAAGCATGTACCAAATATATAAATAAATAAATTACAAAGCAAATAGATGGGAAAAGGCCATATACTTTCACAGATCATCTCTAAGTCAGTCCACCGGCCGTTCCTGCAGTGTATGGTGCTCGGACCTCGGACCATGCGGTAGCCTTGATAACATTTGTAACGCACAGCGGTATCAGGCTCATAGTTTCTCTGGTTAATGTGCTCAGTGTAGGAATTAGGGAAGTACGGTGGAGGCTGGCATTTCCCTGGAGGACAATTCATATAGACAGGAGATCTCATATCCACATTTCACAGTTTTTACATTTCATACATTAGCCACTGAGTTCAAATGAGTTAGAAATAATCTTGAGATTAGCAGAATTACCCCCAGTTAAACGACATTCTGGCAGTTCCTGCCACTGGCGGTCTGCTCCACATATGACTTGTGATGAGCCAATCAGCTCAAAGCCTTCCTGACAAGAGATGGTGGCATGTTCTCCGACTTTATACTCCTTCTTATATCTTTCCTGACCACTGCTGTTGGGCACTGCTGGGTGTGGGCATGTGACCTGTACCGACTCAACTAACAAACAGAGTAAAATGTAAACCATAATTCTGGACTGTCAAATTATTATGCAATGAAGCTAAAAGTCTTACCCTTTTCACAGGTGGGTAGAGCGGGGGTCCAGGACCTGTTTGCTCCACAGGTGATGACGCTCGGCCCTTTGAGGTGATACCTATCCTTGCAGGTGATGTTTACTTTTGTGCCAAAGGTTAGATGATGAAACTTCACTTTACCATTGGCTATGGTAAATCTCTCACATTTGATCTCTAGGAACAGTTAAGAAACATACAGTAAGACATTTTGTAACTTCTTTCAGAGCTGATTACTTTTTGAAGAATAAAACTGGAAAAAATACTAGAGTATGATTCAGAAAGGACTGGATTTCTGCCCATGCTTTAAGCAACCTATTAGCATCTTTCAGATGAATGCATGGACATCACAATAAATATTCCATATGTCCCGCATACAGACTATATTTAAGAACATATTACTCAATACTGAATTCAGCTGAGGATTCTGCTTGACTTACTTTGACACCGTGCATTGCTAGGTTTCCACTTTCCAGTTGCCTCACAGTGCAAAATGCTGTTATTGCCAATCAGCTGAAATCCAACATTGCAGGAGTAGGGTAAGGTCTCTCCGGGTCCATATCGTTCATTCATAGCCTTTGTTCCATGAAACACAGCTTTTTCATTCTTGAGATGTGGACAAGTTACTGCTCTGTCAGAGGCTGAAGGAGCTGAAACAGTCATTACTGAGCGAGAGGGAAAGAGAAGCACAGATTCATAGTATTGTTCATAACTGAGAACTTCATTCCACAAGCATATTGTCTTGAAGAAAATAAAGATCCAGTCACATCAACTGCTTGCTGTTCAGCTTTACATAAGGACAGAGCAAAGCCTTGAAAGTTTCAGGAGTACACTGTGTTGCCCTGATTTAGAACAGAAAATATTTCTGAATTGAAGTGAGATAAAGAATTCAAAATACACAGTGGATGTGACGTTTAAAGTCATACTGACTACTATATACACTATATTGCCAAAAGTATTTGCTCCCCTGCCTTCACACACATAAGAACTTGAGGGACATCCCATTCTTAATCCATAGGCTTTAATATGATGTCAGCCCTTTGCGGCTATAACAGCTTCAACTCTTCTGGGAAGGCTTTCCACAAGGTGTAGGAGTGTGTTTATGGGAATTTTTGACCATTC
>JAOVYV010000017.1:15998771-16015552 GCA_025674545.1 Hassar affinis | reverse complement strand
CTCTGTAAACAGCGTATAGAGGTCTTAGGCAGGTCTGAAAGTAGAGCATTGCAGTAATCAAGGCGTGAGGACACAAACACATGAACGAGTTTCTCACTGTCAGCCAGTGAGAGCATGTTACGCATGCTACGATGCATGTTACGATGCTGTACAGAAAAAGTAATTACTTCCTGTGCTTGGGGAAGTAAATAAATTCTAGGCCAAGACCATATTTAGCAAGACTAAAGTCCAAGCAAAATGCCAGTAATTCCAAGACAACAAATACAAGTACAAATGACAATCATTCTGAGTCAAGTATAATTCAATACAGAAAATGTCTCGAGCCTGGACTTTACAGCCCTTCCTGGTAATGTCTAAAGTTCAATCCCAAGTGGCTTCCTGTTATAGTACATTATGTAGGAGGTAGAAGCCAGTCTATGGTGCCATTTGGAATTCAGTCAAGCCCAACAATCCAATATTCTTATTTAATCTCTCTACTTTCCCAGTGTTTGAGGTTTGGTGGGGTTCAATACTGGATAAATAATTAACAAGCAAGAAATTTAAACCACTTGACTCACTTATAAGCTGACAACAATGTTGCAAGTATTCCAGTATAACTGGAGGTTGCATCAGTGTATACAGTATGCTACTCTCCCCTAAAACAGTTATAGACCGTGCAATTACAACTGTCTTTTAAGATGATTACTTTTCCCACTGTACAACATGATCCCAAAAATTTCCACTGATTTTGTTAACAGACTATGTGATAATGTTCTCCAAGTCAGAATCATATCAGTGAAAATCCCTTTGATTATCTCTGCTTATTTCATCATTCAGCATGATCCAGAAATCAGCTCGAAAACAAGGCTTGCATAAGCACAAAAAATCTTCAAAGTGAGCTTGGTGCAATAAGAATTAGCATGTGTCACTTACATATTGCCATTCCACTACCATACTAACCACTAATCATGCTGTCGCATGAGTTTGGCACCATCCTATGGGTTTAGGATGACTGTCATAGCAATGCTTCAGAACATTCATATCAGCTCATGTCTAAAAAAATTCTTTAGAGTTTGACACCAAAATCTGACCCAAAAAAATATAAACCCAGCTGACCAGTAAATCCGGACTAATCATCAAGACCAATGGACCTTAAGAAGCTTATCAGATGTGTACAAATGTATTCAAGATCCACATGAATCCAGCTCCCTGGACTTATTCCTGCACTCTTAGAACAAAAGGTGCTATCAAACTCCCAAAGGGATCTTTGGTTTGTCCATCAGTGCTGTGTAAACTCCTAGAATGGGTATTGGAAGTCATTCATTCAGTTATCATGCAGAATCCCTTGAGGAACATCTTTCAGAGTGTACTAGCCATTTATCAACCACAACTTTCTTTTAAAGGTCAAAACTCTTCAGCCACAATGTCTGCTGCCAAGCGTGCCAAGGGGAAGACGACGAAGAAGCGCCCCCAGAGGGCCACTTCCAATGTCTTCGCCATGTTCGATCAGTCCCAGATCCAGGAGTTCAAAGAGGCGTTCAACATGATCGACCAGAACCGTGATGGTTTCGTTGATAAGGAGGATCTTCACGACATGCTTGCTTCTCTTGGTAATTGCTCAAAAATGCAGTATGTGGGATAATATCATCAATCCTGGGTTTGAAACCATGTGCCAAACTGCTTCATCACACTGCTTCCTGTTTTTCAGGAAAGAACCCTTCAGATGAGTACCTGGAGGGTATGATGAGTGAGGCTCCAGGTCCAATCAACTTCACCATGTTCCTCACCATGTTTGGAGAGCGGCTCAACGGCACCGATCCCGAGGATGTCATACGGAATGCCTTCACCTGCTTTGATGAGGACGGCTCAGGTAGCTTTTGGTACACTGTACACTGTTACAGCCATGGTGCAACCATTAACATCATCATCCACTATGACTTACACTAGATATACTGTGTTTCCAACTAACTGCAGAAAGTTAGTGAATGTGAATCCTTATATTTGTATCAAGATATCTGGCTATTATTCTTTCTCACATCCACAAGTTGTTTGAAAGCTTCAATATTATAGTTAAAGTCTGTTATAGTCTGCTGATCTTACATGTCTCATCCTGAAGGCTTTATCCATGAGGACCATCTTCGTGAGCTCCTGACCACCATGGGCGACCGTTTCACAGACGAGGAGGTCGACGAGCTTTTCCGCGAGGCACCGATTGACAAAAAAGGAAACTTCAATTACACCGAGTTCACCCGCATCCTCAAACACGGTGCCAAAGACAAGGATGACATGTAAATGAAAACAAGAAAACAAGCTACAAGATGTATTGAGAGCTCATCTGAAATCAGGACTATTCTCAAAATGCTGATTATATGCTGATGACCTTGCTGTGTCTGCATAAGTACTCTGGGGGTTCTTTTGCACACACAGATTAAGCCTAATGCTGGACTAGAGAGATATACTAGAGAGATTACACGGAAGAATTTTATTCACATCATTTAGTCTATTTAGTCAGGCTTAATGTCTGTCTGCAAAATCATCCCTGACCAGCTTCATGAGGGTTTCATTCTGTCATGTTTACTGTATATTGATATCATTATGTGCCTAAAGGCAAAAAACAAAAAAAGATCTAGCACCAGGGAAAAAGTATTGTTTTAATTATTGTTTAAGGCCATGAATCCAATCACTTTTTCTGTCTCTCTCTCCCTTTGTTGAACAGAATAACATTAAAACCGAATAAAATAGCATTGCTTTGGTTTCCACAATCTCCCTTTGTTGTTGAGAATAAGAACATCTTGTGACTGAAGTAGAATATTAACAAAAAGTACCACATGACCTGGCAAAATGTGATAGTATGGTGGAGTTCAGGCTTCTGATCAGCACAATGGTAGAGGATAATGGTGGAGAAATTTATTTGGCACATTTATTCAAAGAAGTAATCTAGAAGTACCAGAAAAACTGGTATAGCAGTTAATACTTGGTAGGTTCCCCATGGGATCTTGGAGGGAACGTTGCACAGTCCTCACGCTGATGTTTGTTGAGAACCCAGCTTTGAAGTCGGATGTTACTTGAGGCAGCGTTGCACGCCTATCTCGTGAAACGATTCTTGCCAGCCGACGCTGGTCACATTCACTCAGAGTCTCTTTTTTTATGGCCACACTGCTGTCGTAAGATTGAGGTTTTGCCGGAATTCTTGAATCACGGCACACCCTTGAAATGCTCATATGTAAAAATCCAAACTTTGCTTCTACTGGCAAAATGCTATGACCCATCTGACGAGGTCCAACTATTAAACCATGTTGAAAATCACAAAATCATGATAACTTGCCATTCTCACAGTGAAAACAGCTCTAGAATCTTCCATAGATGTCCATCACTTTATATACACACTGGCAGACTCAACCGATGACATGCATAGATGGCATTGCTATGTATTTTGCAATAGCTCCAGTACCAGTTTTTCAGGTACTTCAGTATAGAGCTGAGTAGTTCTGGTTTTACGGCCTTGCTCAAGGCTTTGACAGTGGCTCTGTGGAAAGCCAAGGGTTTCAGTTTACAAACCTCAGGTCAATTAGTAAAAAAATGAAAAAAACTGCACTACACTCCTTTCTGAAAGGTTAGATATTTGGTAAAGTATTCTTCTGTACAATGAAAACCAATCCTAAGAGTACTAGCTAACAATACCAGCTAGGTTACAATTCTAGGAACTTATTTCCAAATATGTTGTTTACAAAATAATTCAATGTTTTAGGTTTACAAAGACTCCTAAAAAGGTACAGCAACATTTTGAACTTATTCAGAATTCCTCATTGATTTTTTTTGAAAAGCCATGTGCAAGCCATGCTCAAAAAACATTTTGTAGTAAACCATTATTACCGCAGCTGTTATAATATACTGTTATTTTTGGAACATCACACCCAACTTTTATTAGTGCTTGTCAAAAATTCAAAGCTCTAATAATGTTCTCTGTTAGACATCTGGAACATTTTTTTTAATCTAAGAGTATAACACTGCTGTCTATGTAAGTACAATATCCTACATGCTATTGTATTTGAAGAACAACCATTGCCTGGTATAATTTTGTGTAATACCTCTGTAAAGGGTTTTTAATGTTGTAAGGAAGCCCAAAATCTTTAACTAAAAATTAAATACAGTGCCATGCAGAAGTATTCTATTTTTGCTAATTTGTCCCAATTGAATGTTTCAGATCATCCAACTAAATTTTCTATAAGATAAAGACAACATGAATAAACACAAAATGCAGCTTTTAAATGATCGTTTCCACATTGGGCCCACCCTTTTTTGCAGAATTTTATTTCAGCTACGCTGGAGGGTTTTTGAGCATGAACTGCCCGTTTAAGGTCTTTCCAGAACATCTTAATACGATTCAATTCAGAGCTTTTCCTTGGCCACTCCAAAACCTTAATTTTGTTTTCTTTAAGCCATTCAGAAGTGGACTTCCTTGGTCCTGCTGTGTAACCCAACTGTGCTTGAGCTTTGAGTCACAAACTGACAGGTGGTCTTTCAGGATTTTCTGATAGAGAGCAGAATTCCTGGTTCCATCAGTTATTACAAGTCATCCTGCAGTAGCAAAGCAGCCCCAGAACATCACAATACCACCACCATGTTTGACTGTTGGTATGATGTTCATATGGTGAAATGTGGTGTTAGATTCATTGCAGATGTAAAGGGACCCATGTCTTGCAAAATGTTCCACCTTTGATCCATCAGGCCACATAATATTATCCCAAAAGTCTTGTGGGTAATCTTGAATTGGTTTTTGGCAAACGTGAGACAAGATTTTGTGTCATTTTTGGTCAGCAGTGGTTTGCACCTTGCAACTCTTCCATGGATGCCATTTTTGCCCAGTGTTTTTCTTATTGTGGAATTATATTCATTAACCTTAACTGGAACAAGTAAGGCCTGCAGTTGTTGTGGGTTCTTCTGCGACCTTCTGGATGAGTTATTGATGCACTCTTGGTGAAATTTTGGTAGTTCAGTCACTCCTGGGAAGGTCCACACTGTCAAGTTTTCTCTAGTTGTAGATAATGTCTGTCACTTTTGTTTGCTGGAGTCCCAGAGCCTTAGCAATGGCTTTGTAACCCTTTCCAGACTGCTAAATTTAATGAATTTGTTTGCATCTGTATTTGATTCACTTTAGAACGTGGTATCATGTGCTGCTATTTGACACCTTCTAGCCTGCTTCACATTGCCAGACAGGTTCTATTTAAGTGATGTAATCCTGGTGTGGCTAGTAAAATTGAAGGTAATAGTCATTTGAATTTGGTTAAGTATTTGGATATGGATTTAGTAACTAAGGTGGGAATTACTTTTTCAGGGCCAGCTAGGGCTGAGCAGCATTTTCCCTTTAATACATGAAATCGTCATTTAAAAACAGCATTTTATGTTTACTTGGGTTATCTTTATCTAATATAAAAGGTCATTTGATGATCTGAAACATTCAAGTGTTACAAATATGCAAAAATAGAAGAAATAAGGATACTTTTTCACAGCACTGTATGTTCAACTGTAAATCAAGAAATCAATCAGACTATATCTCTTTCCAAGTCACAGGCTATATCTCTTTTCCATGGCATATGATAAGGTAAACCAATGCCCGAGAATGCTGTTATTTTCATGAGAAGGAGTCTCAGTGCTAGCTGTGGTTTGTGCATTTCATAAATTCTTAAAGAATTACTTATAAATTTAGCTCAGTATTTTCTCTCTATTCAGAACAATCTGTTCTCCCGTTAAGTCTGAGTACATGATCCTACTTTAATTAGCCTTTTTTAGACATCTGGCCCTCCTCTGCAGCCTTCCGATACTAAGCTAGGACTCTTAAAGCAAACAAATGCACGATGTTGGCCAAGATAAGCAGCGCATGTCTTCCTGTACCACCCTGTTTGGGAAAGAATGAGACCGACGCAATATCAGTAATTTACCCCATGCCTGCATTGTCCCAGCCACTCCTCTGATAAAGAATAAACACTTTTATTTTTTTTTTATATTCCATTACATCTTAAATAAGACTTTATTTTTTGCTGTTATAAAAGAAATATTCCCATATAGTCTACACAGTATAACATTTCATAACTTAATCCTCATTTACTTTGTGTAAAATAACCATCTACAATAACAATGTTGGCCCTCTCTTGAGTAAAACGTGACAGTGAGAGCAGTGTGGGTTCTGATTCAGGAGTAATAAAGAGCTGATCTTGGACCAGACACCTGCTTTCAGGTGCACATCAGAAAGCAAACATACCAGAGATCCAAATCCAAAGCTCCATTCAGATACATGTTGGAAGATACACTCTAGATAAAAAAAGTGAAAAGCAGGGAAGGAGAAAGTGTTTGCATTATGTGGGAGCAACAACTTGAATGCATAAGCTACATATGTTTATCTTTCATGTTTAGACTTCGTTTTGACCCTATTCTCATATCCATATACCTGTACTGTATATTTGACTGTATAGTTTTCACTGCCAGCACATACAAACGGTCTCTTTTGTATGTAGACATGTGTTTATGCCAAATTTCCCACTTGTAAATACACCTTCAGCAGCTATTCGAGTGAAATTTTTAAGCATAAAATATGCTACTTCCCAGTTTCTGATTTAATTGCAGCTCTAGTTGAGATTAGAAGTTATGGCTTTGGGAGGAACAATGCACCAGTCATTTTTTACATTCATTCCCAATCCTAGAATTCATCCCAAGCTAGAGTCATTACTAAACATCACTTGACATTTGCATTAACAATGCTAGAACCCATAGAATTGTTCATAATTGGTATTTCCAAGGGCTCGTATGGCATACTCTCAACGGCTGAGGAGCCCATAATGAACAGTGATCATGTGTAAGGTTTAACATTTAGCCCAAGTTCAATTTTAACAAGTCTTAACAAATGTACCATTTGGAACGTCTAGTCCCAGCGCTGTTTCCTCGAGTAGCCCTGACCTGCCCTTTAGTGTCGACTCATTAGTGCAAAAGAATGTGTTGTGAAAGCAGGGACAGGAGAACCGTAAGCTATGTCTGAAATCCATCCTTATTTACCTTCGTGGTGGAAAATCACATTACCCTGGATAGTTTATTCCCGAGAGTGCACCAGAAGTCTAGTAAATGTCTGCACCAAGGTTGCACAATTGATCATTTTACTTTAGTCTGACAAATAGACTCTAGCTCTGGATATAACTGCAATGTTGTTTAAGGACAAACCATTAGCTGTGGCCATACCTTCTATTCAAAAATCACTACAGAACATAAGACGACCATCATTCTTTCATATTACTCTTGATAGTACTGCCAACCTTCTTCTTTGTACACGTCAGCAGGTCATGATATTGTGTTTACCACACTCACATTATTTATTGTAAATAGCAAATGACCGAGTAAAGGTGCGATTTCAGACCAAGCTCCTGATTTGGACAATTGTGTAATGAAATAGGGGATTTTTTTATAGCTAACATAGCCAGAAGTCATGTTTATTACTGGTCCCTGTGCCTTTGGTCAGACTCCGAGTCACTGTTTTGATTTATATGAAGTGATATCTTGCTAGCTTGTCATCCTGATAGGGTAAGGGTGTTAGCTTGCTACAGAATTTGGATAGTTTTCTTGTTGACTATGACTTGCCCAATGAATACTATTATGCACTTTTGAGATACTGATTTGCTGCAGTGGTGCAGGTTGCAGTGGATGTAAGGTCATAAGGTTGTTGGTATGAGCATCTGGAAATTAAAGCAGAACACAAACCAGAAGTTCCAAAGTGACACTCCAGTTCTAAAAATCATCAGACTCTTCCGAGTCTACATAGGAAATATTGTTAATACTTAATATCCAGTTAAGATTTACACAAGACCCATTTGATAATGTTCTTTGTCCAATAATATGTTGAATGTACAAGGTCCTTTACATCGTTCCTCTAAAACAGAGGGAAGGAGTTATAAAAAAGCAGCCTCAGTCGTCTGCTGAAAGTTCGCTGGAGTCATTCCTCCATCACTGAGTCGACGCAAGCTGTAGCCCTATTAACATTTGATGAGCCGATGGTGGACGATCCATCATGACACAGGTTGAGGCAAATAATCCACAGAAAGGGACTGGAAAAGACTGAGAGCTATTGCTATACCATGCAGAGATCTTAAAAGTTTGTGCTAGGTTTGGGTTAACATATAAAACATGATGGATATCTCCAGAACAGGATTAGATACAGGATTAGAGGTAAAAGGAAAAGAAAGGACAAAAGGACAAAATAAAGAACACAAGATCATTGAAACGAACATAAAATGAACAACGCCAACCCCACAGTGTTAATATAAAAAACGAATTCTCAATAACGCACGGCTAGTGTTTGTGACAAATCTGTGTTCACATGGACGTGACATCCTCTTTCAAATAAAGGTGGAAACATATAGGTGGGAAAAAAATCATATTTATGGTGGTTATAAAATCAAATAAAAATCAAGTGCTGTCTTATTGTTATATCCTTTATAACTTTGTATGTTGGCTTTTATTATAGCAATACTTAAGAAGGCTACCAGGCTGACATAGCTAAAAAGTTAGGCAAGCTGTGCAAGTTATCACACGCTTGCTGAGTTGTTCATACTCGTCAATCAGATGTGTCGATGTGGGTTCTGACACTGTACTGTACATGTGTGGACAAGAGGGCATCAGAGAGGCTAAAAAAAACAGTCGTGGCTCTCTCACTTTGTTCCTCAGCACACAGTCTGGTGTCGATCCACACCAAAATCGGACTCAGGAAGGGGGTGTGGCTTCAAGTTTGAAGGTGGCATTGTATAAGCGATTTGGATGATAACATGGGTTTGTTCTGCTTTATTAAAAAAAAACAAAAAAACAATTCATATACAAATCATATTGCTGAGCCAGGGGATGTTTTTAAGGAAGTAATCATGATTTGCACAATGTACAACAATAAGAATCTGGCAGCTATAACCTTATTCTTTATCTGTTAGCAACTGTACATTAGACTTGTTGCTTCAGTACAAAAATATGGAAGCAAACATTTTGGGGTAAAGATAAAATGGTGTATTTTTAATATTTTTAATATAATTGATTCTTTATGGTCTGTCATATCTAAGAGCGTCTAGAAAATGATTTAATATTATATAAGATTATATGCTTTTAGTGTATGATAAGATCCATCCATTCATTATCTTAACAGCTTATTCCGAATCAGGGTCACAGGAAAGCCAGTGCCTAGCCGGCAGCTTAGGGCGCAAGGCAGGAACAACCCTAGACAGGCCGCCAATCCTTCATAGAGCACACACACACTCACACTCACACAGTAGGGCCATTTGAGAGACGCCAATCAACCTAACATGCATGTTTTGGAGTGTTTTTTGGAGTACCCAGAGTAAACCCACACGGATACGGGGAGGACATGCAGACTCCACACAGAAAGGACCCAGACCGCCCCACCCGGGGATCGAACCCGGGACTTTCTTGCTGTGAGACGACAGTGCTACCCACCGAGCCACCGTATCGCCCTATGTTAAGATTATTAATCTGATTTTAAACAGACAATGATAACTTTGAAAGCTGACCTGTTCAAGCAGAGAGTACTGAAGAGCTGGACAGACTAAAGGATTTAAGTCTTCAGAACGAGATGACGTGAAAGCTAAATCCCACTGCATCACTATCAACAGGTATAGTCCAAAAGCGTTGTGGGTAATGTAGGAAGTGAAAATAAACTAAAAAAAAAAAGCCTCTGAATTTTATTAGAAATGAAGACCAGCCAAGCGTAGTTTTGCAGGACAGATGATCAGTTACAAAGCTGTCATGAAATGACACAACTTTAATATAGTGCCCTCTAGTCTCAGCGAGCACTGCAAGGTTATGTTCTTACCACACACCTCCTCGAGGACTCTTCGTCATTATTGAGAGGATTCAAACTTTAAAACAGCTAGTGTTTACAGGAAAAGGTGTGATGTGTTTTGACTACATAATGCATGTTATGTCTGTAGGACTGTGGACACTTTGACCTGAAGACAAAACAAATCCTTTTCCCCCTCCCTTCATTCCATTTCAATTAACGATGAAATGATGAAAATATGAAGTTCATGCATAGACGTTCATGCTTTCTAACTGAAACAAGAAACGAGAAATTTCAGAGCGGTGCGTGTGCGATCAAGCCGAGCGGGGCCGCGCTTTAATAAACCCTGATCTGATTGCAGAGGTCAGCGGGTGGTTCATAAAACAGAGTTCACACCTGACAGTTAAATGAAAGGTTAGGACACATTGTGACTTCATTACTCACAAAAAAATCAATAAGAACGTCCAAACAAGATAGCGGGATAGCAGGATAACACCTCACTGCTGAGTGTTATGCACGGGTTTTCTTTTGTAAAACATGAAACGATGTTGCCCTGGGATCACGCGACCCTCTTGCCATGCGAATTAAATGAACAAGGGAGCTGAAGGATGAATAATGACAAACACGGTGTCTAAAAAAGAAGAAAGGGAAGTTTAATATTTCTCTGGACAATGAAAATGTATAGCTTCTCTCAAAAATAATCCAAAATGTGCACATTCTGCAGATTCTAAAGCTAAAGCTAGCGTACACTTCAGTCTACGGTACAGAAAATAAAGAAGGAGGGATTGTAGCAGCGTCATGGAGTCATGGAATGCACATGGACACCATGAACGGTGATTCTTATGGGTAATGTGATGTTTGCTAGCAAGATTCAAGACATCGGGTGAAATCGGGCGGGGGTGCTCACAGATATGCCGTATTTCACTTTCATACACAGATATATACATTAAGAGACATTTGAGAGACTGGATTCTTGGTGGTATTCGAGGATGGAGAGCCATGTTGTGTTTGCAGGAGCTCTGTGTAAGGGTTGGATCACGTTCACAGTACGTGACAGGTAGCTTTTGCTACTTGTAGGCATAGCCTTTCCAGCATTTTTTTTTTAGATACACACTAATCAGTGTGAAGATTGTTGAATATAGTTGTTTGATTGACGTTTACTTTGTTTCAGTTTTCTTTCTAATATTTCAATTGTCTATTTTTCAGTAACGATGCACTTTTTCCAGATTAATCCGGAATTCCGGACCCAAAATTTTACATTTCAGTTATAGCCGTGAGTCGGAACTAAGGAAACATTTGTTTCCACACGAACCAAAGGATTGTTCCGAGGAATCATTCGAGACAGGGATCATACTGTGAATTTTTTCAGCGTCAGAGCTAACTTGCATGGAATTGACAAAAATCTCTATTGAAAGTTCAAGCGTCGCTGCAATCCCGGCTCAAGCACGGACACGGAAAACAAACGGCTGCTCGTCACTTGCTAGTGTGAACACAGGGTGATGCGTGACGTAAAAAACAATGTCATACTTTATGAAGGGCTGCATAAACGGCCGATTTCAATCACGAATCGTGAACTCTATATTCCGGTTTCACAGGACTTGGCCTTGAAGTTGATCCCAAGCTAAAGGTTGTATGCTTAAGTGATGCATAGTCTGCCCTGCTCTTTGTGGACACGGGTTCTACCCATTCAAAATGACCTTGAGGTGCACTATTTTAGTTTGTCCTGTTTTCGTGCTCCAATTATCGATTAGTAATCTGGCGATGACTGCTTTCTCAATGTAATTTACAGTGCTACCATGTGGACAGTTCATGTTTTCCAGCGAATGATGTGCATGAGATAAATAATGACTCTCAATGAGCTGCTCTGCATAAAAAAAAAAGGATTGCAACACAATACACGGTGACACAAAGTAAACATGTGATAGTATCGGACAACCTTATATCCACAGGGAAAAAAATCAGTCTGTAGATGGTGGATGAACTTCAGGAAGCCGTGTGAGGGCCTGAAACATTGATGTGTGTGAAAACAGGTGAAATGATTTAGATTCCCCTCTACATTCATAAAGCAAAGGATTTACGCATCAGAGCTCATGTTACACACGGAACGATATGAGCACAAAGACAAAGTGGCTTAAATATATATATATAAAAAAAACAACTGCAAACAGGAATTTCAACACATTTCAAAACGGCGGGTAAATTCCGTCAAAATGCAGAATTAATAAAAAAAAAAAATAGCAGGACATTTTGCAAATGAAATGCTGATTTCTCTCAAATCCAAACAAAATAAAATAAAGATGGAGAAACATTCTCCCACTCTTTTTTCTATTCAAGGGTCTATGATCTACGAGTTACTTCGAATCTGGATGAACAGGCTATAAATCGCCGCTCGCGGAGTGCGTTTAGGCTTACGTGACCTGAATTACTTCCATTTAAAGAACATTGTTGTTATAAGTAACTGTAAAAACTCACTTTTTTATTTTATTAAAACCCTGAATGGTTTTTAGGATGTGCCCATCCAAAATAAACTTTATCCACTCAGCTGTTCTGTCCATTGAAGCTGTAACATCAATGTAGCGATGTGTGTTGGTCTGAACAGCCTGTGCATTTTCCTTAACTTCGACTTAATGCTGGAGCATCTATGACTTGCAAGAAGTAAACAAACAAATGGTGCCCCTTCGCAAATATCGTTCTCAAGCCGTGAGCGGATTCAGAGGGGTTGTGATTCCAATGATTTAGTTTGTGTTGAGGGAAAGAACATAGATTCTGAATGGAGAGTTTAAGCCATGTTTTTTTTTTTTTTTTTTTTTTTTTTTTTATTTTTTTTAAGTTCTGTGCACATACACACCCAAGGGTAAGTGCAGAAATCCTGAAGGAGTGATTTTTTTAAATAATACGTCCCCTTCTAGCCAAAATCTTTAATAGTGTCCAAAAATGCAACACATATAATAGAAAACAGGAATAGAACCTAGTCTCTAGTATCAGAATTTAAAAAAAGGTTCAATCAGGAACCTTTAGTCTGATGTGAAAGCCTAGGGCTGCTGAATTCTCAAATCTGATTGGCTGACTAATTTTCTATAACAATAGATGCAAATCACGGGTTTATATGAATGCGCTTGTTCTAACACACTATGGTTTCTATCATTAATAACAGCTTAGATTGGGATGTGTACGGTGGACATCTAATAATAATAATAATAATAATAATAATAATAATAATGTTGTTATTACCAAAGAAAACTTTTCTAATTGTTGATATGGTGAAGTTTTCTGTAAGGTGATGTTTGACATATTTGGAAGGAGTCTCCAGTGTCCACGCTTTGTAACAGTCAGTACCTTTTTTCCTGCCACGTTTTTCAGGGCAGAGGAGTTTCCGCTTGGAACATGTCAAGCTAGAGATGAAAAGTGAGACTGGCGAGGGAATGACGGTTTACAGCCGACGCCATAACAGAAACAAGCTTGCTTCATGGACGTTACACATAACTAGAAACGGATAAGAAGGACGCGTCGTTCTTTAATAAATAAATAATTGTAAATGCTGGCAAACCGCTGAAACAGAACGCGTTGCTGTTGACTATTTTCCTATAACAGCATGCTCTGAAGTTTTGTATTCCTTATAAGGAGGTTTAAGAGGAAACAGATAAGAGTGCCACTTGTGCTAGTGTGAGCACAGGGAGAATGCCACTACTGGGAAATCTAATGAATGCATTTGTAAATGTCTGAAGGTTTGAGTGGATTAGAAAAAAATTTAAATAAAAAAAAACTACATCTCACATTCCTAAGATTCAAATGCCCTAAAAAATGATGAACCAATATTAATATTAATAATAATAATAATAATAATAATAATAAATGATGAGAAGAGGAAGACCACATTGCTGTAAAACAAGTGCACACGTGCAGAATCCTGAGTGCGTGCTCGGGGCGTGTCGGGTTGGCTCGGGTTGACCGGAGTGACTGAAAGGTTTCGGAATCTTTAAAACACACTCCCACATAAAACACATGCGACGTGGCTTCTGAGATATGAAGACAATTTACAGGCGGGTGTTTGATATACTCCGAGAGATAATTACAGCTCTGTATAATAATTCTTATTATAACAAGAAGAACAGTAATAAACTTCTTTTTCGGCAGCACCGCGAACCTCCGCGCTGATGCACAGTTTATTTCTTTATTATTACCCAGGTTCGTTTTTGTTTCTAGTTCTGTGTCTCCAGACACTTCAGAAGCATGGGAGAGTGCTGCAAGTGTGTGTTTGTGTGTGTGTGTGTTTGCGTGGTTTCTCTCAGAGGCGAGTCTGAGCCTCAGGGACGTAGATCTCGATGCTGTCGGCGCTCTCGGTGGCAGAGTTCTGGCGCTCGGACGCGGCTCGTTTGGCAGCCATCAGCCGCTTCCGCGCTTCCTGTCTCTGTTTATCAGCGGCCGAGTCTCCGCTGATCTTCTCCTTCGGCCCAGCCACTTTGGGCTTTGGTGCTTTCTTCGGTGTCGTCGTGCTCGCCGGCTTCCTCTCCTCCTGTGGGAATGGACAGGTATGGGAACAGTGAGAAAAAAAATGCTGTGGAAAAAGATTAGGTGGAAATATCACTGCTTTTCAATTCTGCATTGTCAGAAAGTGTTGATTCATTCATTCATTCATTTTCTTGACCTGTCAGCAACAACTGTCAGCTGCAAGTCACATGTTTATATTGATGCACTCATTCTAATGTTATCTTTCAACAGCAACAGCTCATTCACTCAGTAAATACAATCACTGATGTGACGTCTTTTTATTTTTTAAAAGATGTTCAACGTTTATGAAAGGAGTCTCCAGTGTCAGCACTTTGTAACAGTCTGAGGTACAGTCTCTTTACGCGGTTTCTCATTAACAAAAAAGCATTTCCCCCCCTTTCTTAGGATTGTGATCAAAGCAGAAAAATGTACAGAGCTTTGACCATTAATCACTGCCTCCCTGAAAGTGCTATCAAAACAAACTTAAAGCCCAAAAAGCCTGAACACATGCTTGAAAAAAATATTTATTAAATCGCTTTGCCATTGGCACGATTCACTTCAGAAGAGCTCACTCATTTCGATGCTTAATCCGTCCAAATTGCTTTGAAAATAAGCCGAAAAGCCAGAAGAAAGTAAGTTACCTGCATACAGGCACACTCAAAACTCATTTTGGAAAACATTTACTGTATCTCTTAACTAATGCTACGGTTCGATCCAGGGGACTCGCGCCATCACTGATGCCAAAAGTGTGCAGACTGAGCAGGACTGGTTTGATTTATGGGTGTTTAAATACACACAAACGTTGCTAAAAGCCAACCGAACGGAGTGCCAAAGAAAAGCATACGAGCGTGACTGGACTTCACAGCAGGTGTGGAATTGGGCATGTTGAGCTCGAGCTGATAGAAAACAAAACGTCCCTGTGGGTACTTGTGGGAAAAAAAAAATCTTTGTGCATTTCATGTATGTATAGACCGTTTTGTTTCAGCATGTTTCACATGGGTCATGAGTTCGTGCCGGAAAATCTGGAATTCCAGATTAATCACAGAAAAATCACATCCTTACCTTAGTAACTCCAAGAAAGAGAAAAGAAGGAGGCTGGTGAGGGGACATCTCATAGCTACGTAATAGCTAAGTGAGAGACGGCACCTAAACTTGACTCAAGGATGGTCTATAACATTAAATGCATCTATAAATGGATAATAAGTACAAACGTTGCTCATTAATAAATGGTGGCAAATTGCTGTGGCAGTAGAGGAATGAAACCCCTCGAGACGTACCATCATTGGAAACTAATCAAATGACGGGTGGTGGGGCAACTCCGCTTCGCCTTAGACCGTATCACGGGGCAGGGGTGGCTCAGTGGTTAAGGTGTTGGGTTACTGAATAGAAGGTTGGGGGTTCAAGCCCCTGCACCACTGAGCTGCCACTGTTGGGCCCTTGAGCAAAGCCCTTAACCCTCAACTGCTCAGTTGTATAAGAGAGATACATGAGATACATGTAAGTCACTCTGGATAAGGGTGTCTGCCAAATCCCATGTATTACACCACCCTGTTGTTGATCGTTTTCCTATATCATCATGCCCCATATTGACACTAGGGGGTCCAATGACTTGTCTAGATCATTTTATGGAATTATTTAGAGAATTGCACTTAGTCTTTAACAGCTTATTAGAACATGGAGTGTATAAACAGAGGATCTGACCACCTTGTAATGTGAGTTTAACATCCATCTGGTGTCCTGTCACTACCTTCCTGACTTTTACATGCTTTAATTTGAACATCACATCAACCTCATTGATGTTAAATGTCTGAAGCGTGGCACCTTTTCGCTGCTGCTCTCTGGCTGTTTCCAGTCGTTGGCCTTGAGCAGGTGGAGCTCGTCGAACTTCATGCTGATGTCCTCGATGGAGAGCTGCAGAAGATCCCAGAAGCCCGCCAGGTCCTGAGCAGTGGGCCGCGGCTGAGCGTTCTCGTCCTGGTGTGCAGAAGAGTGCGCAAGTTTTACACCTTCTCTCACACGCGTGCGCAAAAAGGAGAAGGTTAATTAAGGAATACAGTACGTAGGAGCGTTACCATGGTTACCACCCTGCAGCGTATTATTACGGCACGTCCCTGAATGCTTTATTCCTTGTGCACCATGGCAAACTGACTCCTCGTACCGGTTATCCATTTTATAGCTCCACTGAAGGTCGGGCAATGCCTATTAACCTAATTAGTTCCTGTTATCTCCTATGTTAGTGTTAGTTCAAGACAGTGTAGGGAAGTTTATGCTTTCCAGTTTGACAAGCTGCCTTTTTTTGTTTTATTAATTTCAGGAAACAGAGGAAAAAAAGAGAGAGGCAGCTTAGGGAAGCAGTTTATATCTGCTATAATGAAAGAGAGAACAGGAACTAACTTTTCGTTCAGATGGCTGTATAAGCTGTTAAAGGGGCTAAATGTAAAATTAGAGCCACTTGATTAACAAATTAAACTTTTAGTAGGTGTAATATTCAAAT
>JAOVYV010000017.1:15982452-15994517 GCA_025674545.1 Hassar affinis | reverse complement strand
GTTGCCAGCTGGGCACCGGCTCCCCCGTGACCCCGTAACTGGGAATAAGCGGTACAGATAATGACTGACTGACTGATCAGAAACCTGCTTGTTCAGTGACTTATTACACTTTGGTTAAGTTCATTGCTTCTATCGTGTTCTATACATCTTCCATTAAAAAAAAAAAAAAAAAAATAGACACAACAACAAAAACATGACTACTGCACTTTTAACGTGACAGAAAGTGACGACGTCGGACATCACCTTGGAAGTGGGAACTCGAAGTGACGCAATTTCCGTAAGTGGAGAAAAAACATCTCTATGAATGCCTGTTGCTTGATGTTAAATAAACTGTTATAAATGTATTTAATTTAAGTAATGACTGAGTGTGATGGTACAGAGTGGACATGTTGTGATGAATCTGGGGTTGAGGAAGAGTTTTTCCGACTTTCTGAGGAGGAATTCCAAATTCAGGGGCATTCTCTTTGTTTTGTTTTTCCCTCAGCATTAATATCAGCGTATATTTTTAACAGAGCTGAAAACAGCTACACGACTGTCAGTCGACCCAGATCTGCCGAGTAACCCCGAAAATAAGGAGATGGCTCTTTCAGTGCGTTGAGTGATCGGTACTAGCGTTTGAAAATGTGGAGTTCCTGCACATTCGAAAGTTTGCCTTAAACGTCTTTTGTACATTTTCGGGATTTTCACATGACCGACTTTCTGTTTATCAGCTTCAGCAGTCGGGAATTTTAAAGCAGGACAAAGAAGGAAGCTGACAGAAACGGTGTCGGACGTGAGGGGCCAATAACACATGCACACACATACATACACATACACACACACACACACACATACACACACACACACACACATACATACACATACATACACACATACACAAGCACATACACAAGCACATACACACACACATACACACACACACACGCACACACACAAGAACATACACAAGCAAACACACACACAAGCACATACACACACACACAAGCACATACACAGGCACACACACATACATACATACACACACACACACACACACACATACATACATACACACACACAAGCACATACACACATGCACATACACACACACAAGCACATACACAAGCACACACACACACACACATACACATACACATACACACACGCACACACACAGATGAATCATTATCTTTGAGAGTATGAGAATAAGAGTGTGTGTCAGGAAGATAAATGCAAATGTGTGTGAGAGACAGGGACAGGTATGGAAATACGATGTGACGGCGGGAACGAGGAGCCGATGATGTGACCTGCAGAATTTGATTATCTCCATTACGCTCGGCTCTTCCTCCTGTCAGTGCAGAGGCGTGTATGGGCACGCTGTCTATTCATCAGCGTACACACTGCCTGATAAATGAGTCTGTATACGATATCGGGGGAAAAAGATCCTGCACAAAATCTCTTCGGTCCCTGAATCTGCTACTCTGTTCACACGGTAATATGAAATTGAAAAACAAAAAGCATATTAAAATTGTTGGGCTGCAGCAACACGGATTATGAGGAGTCGTGGATGTGAACTGATAAACCTGGTAATGCTGAGAAGTTATAGGACAATAAATCAGAAGTGCTCGGCGAGTGGACAGTGTAATGATTCATCCACACCGATTCATTTTCCTCTTACGACCTTTTAAAGGTTTTCATTTTTTATTGTTCTTTCACAGTAGTGAGAAATGTAGATTGTTCATTGCAAGCCCCTTCTGCCTGCCTCCTTGAGCCTCTTGAATACTATATTGTACACACAGAGCCCCCTTCGAATGAATGAACTTGCATGAATATGTAACGGAAGTCAAAGCATTAGTCTGTTTTTAACCTATATTACTACTGAGCACACAGGCACGAGGATTCACTTGAACATTTCTCTACAGTTACAGCTACAGACACATCACAGATGTTATCAGAGACAGCTAGTTACTGAAACAACATCTCGGTAAATCTCATCTCTCCGTGTTGTGAACCAGACAGGAAATAGTTACCCACTCTAGACTAAAAAAAAAAAAAAAGACAGCATCACATATACACAGATTTTTTTTGCTGTTCTTCAGTGGTCAGGACCCCCACAGGACCCCCACAGGACCACCACAGAGCAGGTACTATATGGGTGGTGGATGATTCTCAGTACTGCAGTTACACTGATGTGGTGGTGGTGTGTTAGTATGTGTGTTATACTGGTATGATTGGATCAGACACTGCTGGACTGAGAATAGTCCACCAATCAAAAATGTCCAGTCACCAGCATCCTGTGAGCACTGATGAAGGATTAGAACAGATGACAGATGAGTTACTGTCTCTGACTTTACATCTACAAGGTGGAGTAACTAGGTAGGTGTGTCTAATAGAGTGGACAGTGAGTGAACACAGTGTTTAGAAACTTCAGCAGTGCTGCAGCGTCTGATCCAATCCTACCAGCACAACACACACTAACACACCACCATCACATCAGAGTCACTGCAGTGCACCTGCTCTGTGGTGGTCCTGTGGGGGTCCTGACCACTGAAGAACAGCATAAAAGGGGGCTAACAAAGCCTGCAGAAAACAGATGGACTACAGCCTCCATCTGTAAAACCAGAAAGTGCACCTGTATGGTCAGTAGAGCTGATACAACAGACAAAGAGTGCAGCTACAAGTAGGTGGTTTTAATGTTATGGCTGATCGGTGTACATGACATCATCATGCATCATTAAATAGTGAATGTACTGATTTCTCGCTGATTTCAAGTTTCAAAAAAACATCTAAAATAAATCCTTATACAACTTTGAATAAAAAAGGAAACAAAAAGGGAAATTGAGGTGACAGATGCTGCTATTGTCCTCTGTGAGGAACTCACTTTAAAAACCATTTAAACCCGCACAGCCCTACCCCCCCTCCGCCCCAGGCTTATGGAAATGATCTCTGCACGATCTCTGTGCAATCTCTTTCTGAAAGTGTCAGTTGAAATGGAAATGAAGTAAGGAGTAGGGAGTGTGAACTCACGGCCTGCCGTCCTCCACCTGAACTCCAATGGACTGGAACTTCGTGGTGGGAGTGTGTTCCTCTCGGAGCACGGGCTGAACGCAGTCCACCTGTCCAACACACAGTACCATATGGTCAATATCTCTCTCTCTCTCTCTCTCTCTCACACAAATCTATAATGTGGCATGGCTTACAGACCATAATTCAGTACCCGGTTATAAAAATGACTGTATCAGGGTTTTTTCTCCCGAGTGTCCTTCTAGTGTTGTCGTACTTTAACTCAGTACAGTTTTAATCCTGAAACATTGCTGTAATTTATATATACACACTGATCAGACCTAACATTAATATCAATGACACACTGGTTTGAATTGAACAACACTGGTTATCTTGTTACAATGGCACCTGTCAAGGGGTAAGATATATTAGGCAGCAAGTGCAGTCAGTTCTCGAAGATGATGTGCTGGATGCAGGAAAAATGGGAAACTGTAAGGAGTGACTTTGACAAGAGACAAATTGTGATGTCTAGACATCTGGGACAGAGCATCTCCAAAACTGCAGGTCTGCTGTGGTCTTCCTGGTATGCAGTGGTTAGTACCTACCAAAAGTGACCAAGGAAGGACAACCGGTGAACCAGCGCCAGGGTCATGTGCACCCAAGACTCACTGATGAATGTGGGGCATGAAGGCTAGCGCGTCCAGTCCGATCCAACATAAGAGCTGCTGTAGCACACATTGCTAAAAAAGTTAATGTTGGTCATACTAGAAGTGTCAGTCCTTGATGGCAATGTTATTTCCTAATGGCAGTGGGCTCTTTCAGCAGGATGGTGCACCCTGCTACACTGCAGAAACTGTTCAGGGATGGCCTGAGGGACATGAGAAAGGGCTCAAGGTGTTCACCTGGGCTCCAAAATTCCCCTGTGCTGGTGTGCAGGACAAACAAGTCTGACCATGGAAGCCCCAACTCGCAACTTACAGAATTGTAAGGATCTGCTGCCAATGGTCTTGGTGCCAGATACAACAGCACACCTTCAGAGCTCTTGTGATGTCCATGCCTCGAAGGGTCAGCACAGTTTTGGCAGGAGAAAGAGGACCTACACAATTTTAGTCAGGTTATGGCTGATCAGTGTACATGATAATATAATAAACAATACAAAAATCACTTCATTTCTGACTAGGGGGGATTAGTGTTCAAGTGACTGTTGTTCGAATGTCAAAACAAAAACTCCAAAAAAAACCACAAAAAGTCTAAAATTGAATTACAAAAGGCTTCATAAGTAGCCCCCCCCCCCTTTTTTAGTAATAAAAAAGTGATAGGAGTACAACACTGACTCAAGTAACATCAGAATTCAATGCTGGAGCCTCAATGAACATCAGCATGAGGACTGTGCAACGTTCCCTCCAAGATCCTTTGGAGGACCTACTAAGTATTAACTGGTACTTCAGTCTAAACATACCAAGATACGAGTTCTGGTCCATATGGCCCAGCCCTAAATGAAAATCACTCTGGAAGATTCACCTGGATGCCGATGGAGGAGAGTTTCCTCTTGACGGTGGCCCGAGGTTCGTCTTGCGTGAAGCCGATGCTCACGGTTTGAGTTTCTCGTGCAGGAGGAGGAGGAGGGCTGCTCACACGGGCACTGGGCACCGGTACAGGGATGGGGGGCACCAGGGGAATGGGCACAGGGATGTGGGGTATCAAAGGGAGAGGAGCTTTGGCCAGGCTACCCGTCCTCGAACTGGTGGCACTGTCCGAGGAGTTGCTGCGTCCTGATTGGCTGTTGGCCTCACTGCGCTGCTCCAGGTAGGTGTCCTGGGCTGACTCCGTGCTGCTCTGCACGGTCACTGAGATGTAGGGCTTGGAGGCAGAGCGGGGAGGAACTGGGGGTGGAGTCTTGTTACAGGCTGAGGGAGAAACAAGAAGGTTTTTCAGTTATTAAAATCATGTCAGGTTTAATCCATTAAAAAAAAGCAGCTTGAAACATTCTTTTACTTTAACTTTTGTCTATTTTCACATTTCATTAACTATATTATTATTATTATTATTATTAATTTATAAAACTTTTGCTATTGTTATCTGTATTAAAATATATAATTTATTTTTTCCTGCACAACAATTCTCTAAATTTCTATTACATTATTTGGCATACAATTATTTTTTTTTCTTTTTTGAACAATGATGTCCTTCTGTATCCAATTCATTATGATCATTATAAGTTATTTTATCTTAACTACTTATTTATTTTATGCTTTTATGTTTATTAGTACTTTCAAAAGTTCTATTATTTTCTATTGCAAGTTGATAGAAATGAATTTTTAATATTATTCCTAATAGTATTTGTGTTAAATATTAGACTACAATTCCCTACTTTGCTTATTGCCTGACTTATTACTATGAGACCACACCTCATTAACAGCATATGGACGGTCACTTCTAACTTCAGAGCAGCGTTGTTCACACACACACACACACACACACACACACACACACACACACACACACACACACACACACGAGTACAGTCGAGAGACCCAGGCTCAGGGCCAATGTGGAAAAAAAAAGCAGCCGTTCAAACCTTGCCTAAGCCTCAGAGCAGCTCGCATGCCTGGTGCACACGTGTTATGGGAAAGTGGATATGTGTGACTCAGCTCATTGTAGTCATGGAGTTAATGCTTTACGACGCTAATGATGTTATTGAATGGATTATTAGCATGCTAAGTGGGATTTTCAAGCTCACTCTTGGCAAATCCTCCAGACGTGAAGCTTAACCACACATCAAGATGATAAAAACGGGCGATTTGTGAAGCAATGATGAAACCTTCATGTCATGACATGTAAGCTAATCTTAGACATACATGCTTAGTTACTCATGAGCTTGTGTCACTCCTGTATTTTTAAAAATCATTACCAACACTAAAATATTACAATGAATAATAATCAGAAAAGATGCTTTAAATCAGATTTCTGGTTTTCTTCCAGCTTATAACGTGCTTAAAACTGTAAATAATCATCTGTCATGCTGCAGAGACCCTCACTGCAGGCTACATTACTTTTGTACACTTTTGTCCGGCTCTCGGCACTTCAGGAAATCAAACTTTTGGATACGACACAATGAACTTTACAAATGAAAGCTCTAATCAGTGTACAGGAAAAATTTTAAAGCGTCCTGTCTTTAAAAATATAATAATGTACCAGTCTGTCTGTGAATATTTTATAGCAAAGAGGTAAAAACAAACGACCAAACAAACAAAAACCTTAAAATTGAACCAAAAAAAAACAAAAAAAAAAAAACAGGAAAGGACAGGCTTGGGCAATATGATTATATAATACCATAAATATAAAGATGAATTGTAATTATTCTTTGAACTTACAAATGTTTAACGTCTTTTTATACTGTTTGCCTATACTTTTTTTTAAGAAGAAAAGTCAAGTAATTCTTGTAAATGTCATGTGATATTTACACCTCACTGTTTCATGGGAATGTGAACAAGTAGCAACACAACAACCACAAGCACCAAAAAAACAACTAAACAAAAAAAAAACCCAGGAGTGCACAGCTGTGGTCAATTACTATTCCTTATGCTCACTGAAACACATGCCAAAAATATCCCAGGTACATAATATCCAAACTGATGAAACCCTAAGCCCCGCCTCTAAGCTAAAGGCATTAAGTCATAATTAAAACGGGAAGTCCAAGTCAAGTGTAGTTGATTTGTGAGAGCAGGTAGACTGGAAATGCTAATGAACGGCATCCACATCCACATTCAGTCGCTCTGCCTCCACTTTCGCTTCTGTGGGAATTCAAATGGTTTAATTAAGAAACTTGTTTAGGCCGGAGCCTCAGAGCTGCGCTGCCGTAATTAAACTGAGTAAAATTACACAGAGCTCACTACAAGAGATTCAGGTCCATGTCAGGACTCAATTAGTGAAACAATCTGCAGGTTTAAGAAAAACCCTCACAGGAAGTTCCACAGTTACAGCAGCAGAAAGTGCAATTTCATCTCCATAGACTGTTACTGCATTCCCACCGAGGCCATTTGAGGATCAGTTCAGAGCCAATGCCTAATCTCGAACCAGTTCTTTGCATTTAGACAGACAAAGAACCAGCTCTCGGCCAGGAAAACTGGTTCCAGAGTGGCACCAACCGCTTATGAACAAAGCATTGAATCAAAGAAATAAAACTTTATTTTCTGATTGTTTCACAGCGGTAAGGTTTTAAATGGCACACCTCTGTACAGCCCTGCAGGAAGGATTGTTTTGTGAATGCAGTCAAAGGCTACGCTTCATCCTGTCTGCTGTGGCCTCACCGCTCCTGTGTGTGTTACATGCGGCACCACATTAATGTCAAAACTAGGGGGCACAAAAACACCAGGAGAAAAATATAAACCTGCGAGTTTTAACATATGGTGTGTATAAATATCCCTCTCCCGAGTGCAAATGTGAAACTCACAAACACAGAAAGAGGCATTGCCATATCATAATATCGCTCTCAACTGTCTTTTTTCATTCTCAAATGCTTTTTTTTACTTCTCGATTTGATAGTTGTCCTCGCACACCAAGCACATCGCCATGGACACGGAGAGGTTTTGACGGTCTGGAGGCGGGGTCAGGGTTGTTTCTGTTATCGAATGCTGCTATAATAATTTAATAATCCATCTTAACACTTGTTTTAGGAGTTCACTGATTTCTGATTCCTGTTGCTCACTGGCTTTTTTTCTCCATCAGTGTGAAACAGACACAATTACATAACGCTGTGTCTATTGACCATCTTGGCCCGTCTTTTTCTATTGAAGCTTTCAGTGCTTACTTGAACATTATGTTTTGTGCTTTTCCCGCTCACGCACACCTGATTCAACTCAACTGTTTTGATTTGCTAGGTTTAGTAGGTCTGTTAGAGCAGGGAAATCAGCAAACTGTGCTGGATTCTGGCCCCCACTGCCCACCCCTGGAATCTGCCAGTCCAGACTGATTCAGACATTCACATTCTCACATACAGCTCTTCTGGGTAATGTCAGTAAGAGAGAGAAAAACAGTGTGGTTGCTCCCTGCTGGGACTGGGCCAAAGGACTGTGTGCTAGAATGGCCAACAGGAAAAGAGCACAGGGACACAGTGTGAGAGAGCGAGTCCAGAGAGCGAGAGGGCGAGTGAGAGAGAGAGAGAGAGAGAGAGAGAGAGAGAGAGCAAGAGTGAGCAGAGACAGAAACCATACTTTGGGAAGAGAGACAGCTACAACATGAAAAGAGCACTATCTAGTAGGGGTATAACGATACAGTCTGCTCATGATTCAATTTTCTCACGATATTTTAAACAAGATTTAAACAAAGAACAACTATAAAAGTTCAGTTTTTTATTTCTGAAGTGTAAAACAATGTACATTTTCTTGTATATGTTTTTGCAGCCTCCCCATATCTTAAATAACTGACTGAAAACGTTCTTCCTTTTTCATTTTTGAAGAATAACAATTCAAAATAATGTGGAGTTTTCTTGAGTAAAAACTTTAACAAAGAATTTTTAGTCTCCTTCAAATTAAAAGAAAGATGACGAGTTTATGTGGGGGATCTGTAATAACATGGTGGAAGATGACACCTATGCGCCTCACTCGACCCAACAACCGAGTGACACGGATTACAGGGTTACTCTGGGTAGCCCTAGTAGTCCACCTGTCTGTGGTTATCGCTACATACAAGCTGTTAGGCTGTTAATGAGGCTGAGGTGTATGACAGCATGACGTATGACGTGCTAGTGAGTCCCTCTGCTGTTAAAAAATGCTATTACATACATTAGATGGCATTATAAACAGTCCACCTGATATCCACGATGCACATCGTCACATTTTTGCATTGCTATGCACCGTTACACCCCTACTATCTAGGAGGCAGAAGTGTGAGACACGCTTCAGTGTAATATTGCCACAAATATTCCTCATATACAATGCATATTAGATGAGTCATCTGAGTCATCACCGACTTCTTCATGGTTGCTTTCATAATTGTGTTCATCCATCTTGCCCTATTCTTTGTGTCGTCTTCTCTGTGGTACATCAGTGTCAGTCGTTGTCTTCTTTGTATTCTTCATCGTGGTCTTCATGGCTTCCTTCTTCTCTGTGGCTGTTTTTACTCCTTCGTGATCGTCAGCTTTTATGATCTTCGATCTTCTATGCCTTTTTCACTGTCATCTTTTACTTTGCCATCTCCCATTTTCCCATCACTTATCATTTTCTTCTTCCTTGTCATCGTCTGGTCTTTAGCCCTATATAGACTTCTGTAAATAATTTTTCACGTCACCTCAACGATAAAACTGTAATATGTCTCGTCAATGATAACATGACCACAGGAGGAGCCAGTTTCAAACTGTTGAAGCAACGCTGTAAAAACACCAACTTGGCCGATCCAGACAGAAATAAAATGACAGAGAAGCACTTATAAAATAGGTAATCATGTGCAGATAAAGCTATTCTGAACTTCAATGTCATCTTTTCTTCAACATCATCTTCTTGAACTTCTTGCCTTTCGTTTTTCTGTGCTCATCTCTGGAGGTCAACTCAAAGTTTTCCCTTCACACACCTCCAACAATTCATCACTAATCGATAAAGTAATACCACAATCTAATGTGCATCACCACAAACTCCCAATACACGTCACTGTTTAACAAATCAATGTTTGCTCAATTCACAGCACCGATGATTCACATGACGGTCACTTGAACCTACAAAACTCTCCTGTGAGCAATGATGTTTCATGAAATCTGAGCCCCATAGCTGGCTGCTGCTTCAGTGAACCATTCACATGAGATCAATACTCATTTGCTTAAAAGAACACCACAACAATGCTGTCACTTAAACACACACACACCCTCCTACATACTCTTCCCCAATCCACCCAGTGCGATTACGTGATAACGTCTTTACTAAGCTACTAATAAACATGTCATACGCTTAAACATTTATAGTGACAGATTTATTTTGTAACACGACAAGCTGCATTTTATGTCTTATGAACTTCAAGTGAGAGAAAAAATAAAGGCTGGTGAGGAAAACGTAAGCGATAAGTGGCGAATAACTTTCTTTCACAGACATTCCACAGCAACAGACGTAACTAGAAACAGTTAAAAAGCACAGTGTGCTTTATTAAATGCATTATAAATCATTATTGTGTCAGATTTATGATGTCTAAGAGAAATAATACACTTCACTTTATTAAAAATAATAATAATCATGTTCTAGGTACTAAATTCACACCACCCAGTCACTGATTATTTTCCTTTAACAACATTCCCTGGAGTTTCATTTCTTATTTTACACTCCTGGACCTAAATTCTTGACATTTTTTATTATTTAATTAAAGTTAATAAAACCAGGAAAATAAATCACACCCAGAGTTTACGTGAAACTCTTACACATCAACATAATGTGACTCATTTAGAAAAAATAGGAAGTATTCCGGCTAATAAAATACTTTTTACTTCTTAGATAGATAGTCACAGTTTTAAAAAAACATTTTAATTATTTATTTTGGGAAGGAACAGTGTTTAAATGCCACCAGTTTGTTATAATGTGGGACTTTTTTTTAAAGTGCATTGTTAATGTTGACTAGCTGTCTAGCAACCGAACGGCTAACAACGAGTGACCACAGAGAAGGTTGCCAGGTTGGGATTAATTGGGCAAAGTAAGTTTTTTCTCTACTGATTTAGTAATACATATACGCCAAGTACAACAAGTATGTATACAGTACTACGTATGTCAAATATATATCACTTACTTCATCGTGTCTCTTGAACTGATTGTCCATTCAAATTTTTGTCAAATTGTAGACAGAATACCCTCCCAATCTGGCAACCTTGCCACCAAGGTTAACGTTCAGGAAGAACCCCATTAATGAAAGATGGCATATTTCAAATATCGCATTACTTGAAATTATAACAAGGAGATGGACATTATTATTGTCGTTATTATTATTGTTATTATTATTATTATTAAGTCACAACAATACTGCATAACTGGAAGATTTTCCACTTTACCGGGAAACTGAAGACAAGACTTCACCGTGAAATGATTCCTCTTCTTATTAATCTGAGATTAAAGTCGATGAAGAAACTCCGTCATGTTGTAGCTCACACATCCCAAACATTCAACTTTTCCGTAAAAAAACCGTTTTGATCTGTTCTGATGTTATTTTTCAAGGAAACCCGAAACCCCTTGTATTCACCATTCACCGCTTCCACGTCGCTCACAAGAAGAAAACAATTCAGTTATAACAACTCGTTTCGACACACCCCGATTCCCAACACGCTGATTCCGCCATATTCAAACACTTTGCCATCGTTTGTGAAGCATCACTAAACACGGCGCTGGAGCAGAATTAAAAATAAGCGGATTCTTCACGCTTTGGGACCTGCGACACAATCACACAGGGCTGAATCACAAAGCGCGTCCTGTTCAACTCCTAAGTGCACTAGGTGTAGCGTGTGAGCAATTATGTCACGCGCTATGTAGTGCACTCAATACAGGGGAGGAAGAAGCCATTTGGAATTGGGCCACAGAGTCTCGCCCGTTTTCGGTTTGTTAGTCTCCACCAATAAAAACACAGGGAAACGGGCACGTGGTTTGGCACGTCACACGGAAGATAGCGGATGGGAAGGGAGCGCTAAAAGGGCATAAGTGGATAACACACGCCACGCTGGCATCATCATCACCATCATCATCATTATTATTATTAGTAGTAGTAGTAATAATAATAATAATAATATTAATAATAATAATAATATAGGATTTCTTAAGTAAAATGGTAGCAACTGTATGAACATTATAAGATGAGGGGCTGTGATCTTATAAGATGACAACTGTATGGGTCAGAGAAGGCTCTGGAACATCCAGCTGACAAATCTGACAAATGTGTGGGGTGATGACTACCTGGCTGCAGCACAAATGTCAGTCAGTCAGTCAGTCATTATCTGTACCGCTTATTCCCAGTTACGGGGTCATGAGGGAGCCGGTGCCCAGCCGTCAACTCTGAGCGCAAGGGCAGGAACCAACCCTAGACAGGGCGCTAATCCATCGTAGGGCTCATACACACACACATTC
>JAOVYV010000017.1:15768791-15779225 GCA_025674545.1 Hassar affinis | reverse complement strand
TCTATTCTGGATAAAATATTAGATGTTGGCACATCCACATCATTGCATTCAGTTTTTATTCACAATTTGTTTAGTGTTCCAACTTTTTTGGAATCCGGTTTGTATTAACATGTGCAGTCCACTGTGAGATTTTACAAGGCACATCGTTTAATGGACACAGGAAACATTGGCTGAGGGGGGAAACGTACTGAAACTGTGCTGGTCCTAGTAACACTTTCATTCAGAAATCTGAAATAATATAATACTGAAATACTACACACTGTCGGGCATCTATGAACATACGCCATGCCAGGGTCTTGTGCTACAGCTGCACATTGTGGAGTGTGTGACTATACTCATAGCACTGCCATTAAAACCTTTTCATTTATTTACTGAACGTCGCTCATTTCTGTTACATTTAATGTTGTGGAAGTGAAGTTATAGTTCTCACTCACATTACAGCAACTAAACTATCATTCCCTCAGCAGCCTCCCTTCTCTCCCTACTTTCTTTCTTTCTCTCTCTCTCTCTCTCTCTCTCCCACCTCCCAAACTATCTCTCCCTTCTTTCTTTCTTTCTTTCTTCCCCTCTGTCTCTCTCTCCCTTCTCTCTCTCTCTCTCTTCTTTCTCTCTCTCCCTTCTCTCTCTCTCCTCCCCATCTCTCTCCCATCTCTCTCTTCCCCTCTGTCGCTCTCTCCCTTCTTTCTCTCTCTCCCTTCTCTCTCTTCCCCTCTGTCCCTCTCCCTTCTCTCTCTCCCCTCCCCATCTGTCTCTCTCTCCCTTCTTTCTCTCTCTCCCTTCTCTCTCTTCCCCTCTGTCTCTCTCTCCCTTCTTTCTCTCTCCCTTCTTTCTCTCTCTCCTCACGTGAGGAAAAGTGTCCTCAGGCTGAGTGTCCTCGGGCTGAGTGTCCTCGGGCTGAGTGAGGAAGTGCAGCACAATGGAGAGCACTTTATAAGCCGTCATTAAGAGAGTTGGCAGAGTTGGGGATATACAGTGCAGAATCTACATGGCATCATTGCTGTTAATGCCGTTATTTCCCTCCTGTCATGAGTGTCCTCTTTGCTTTCAGAGGGAAACCATATTTCATGCTTTTCCCCAGTGCTCTAGACTAAAAGCCCTGTTCACCTTTATACAGTCGGTTTTTTGTTGTTTTAATGAACCGCTCTCAGTGCAGACTTTTCTACTAGGTGTAAAATACACACAGAAAACCCAAAGTAAGCGTCGACGTTTAAAGTTCACCCTGGGCCAAGTGAAGACGGCATTTATATTAGCAGGAAAAATAAACTCGCACAAAGTGGAAGTCAGAATGTGATGTTGCTGTAAAGTCCAGGATTTTAACTGATTTTCTTTTTTACAAGAAAATGAAAAACCTGAAAATGTTTGAGAAACTCTGGTGCTATAGAGAAGCGCTCTGTCGTCATTTTGATGAACTACATTTTGGACACAACCTGTACTAAAAGACATGATGGAAATATTTATTTTTTATGTTATTTATTTATCTATTCATTCATTCATTCATTTCTATTTCTTTTCCCCCTTATTTGCCTAATTATTGTTGTATGCTCTGAGTAACTGTAATAAATGTAACATTAAACTGAATAAAATTAAAGTTTAAAATAAACTTGTTCAATTCAATTCTCTCTCTCTCTCTGTCTCTCTCTCTCTTCTCTCTCTCCCCACTCCCCATCTCTCCCCCTCCTCTCTCTCTTCCTTCTCTCTCTTTTTTCTCTCTCTTTCTTCTCTCTCTCCCTCTGTCTCTCTCCCTTCTCTCTCACCACTCCCCATCTCTCACCTCCTCTCTCTCTTGCTTCTCTCTTCTTTCTCTCTCTTCTTTCTCTCTCTATCTTCTTTCTCTCTCTCCCCACTCCCCATCTCTCACCTCCTCTCTCTCTTCCTTCTCTCTCCCCACTCCCCATCTCACCCCTCCTCTCTCTCTTCCTTCTTGCTCTCCCTTCTTCTCTCTCTTCTTTCTCTCTCTCCCTCTGTCTCGCTCTCCCTTCTCTCTCTCTCTTCTTCTCTCTTCTCTCTCTCTCCCCCTCCCCATCTCTCTCTCTTCTTTCTCTGTCTTACTTCTCTCTCTCCCCCCTCCCTATCTCTCTCTCCCTCTGTCTCTCTCTATCTGCCCCCCCATTCCCCATCTCGCTCTCTCCCTTTCTCTCTCTCTCTTCCAAAAACTGCAGCCTGTCATTTTACTGAGAAACACAGAAAATGTAAACTCCACCTGAAGAGTGCTGAAAATGTTTTTGTGGCAGGACTGTTCCATGTTTTTGTGGAGTCTCTCCCCATACATATGAAAAAAAACCTTACCAAATCAAAGATTATATTTAGAATGTTTTGTTCTATAGTAAACAACAAGTTGCTGTTACTATAGAAACAATAACTTACTACAATGAGCACATTAACATATAGCTATCATTAATGTTCCGGCTGTAGAGCTGTCCAAGTCATGCTGTTCAACAAAATTAAACAGTTAGTATCAAGCCGGTAATTTGATCAATCAAGAGGTGTTCCATGAGCACTAACACGAGAGTATAACAGCACTGAGATCTTTAACTCTGCATGTATCACTCCGCTTTACAGCTGTGCTCTATTAACCTCTAATCAGGCTACATTAACCATCCTTACCTATTTTAGACTGTAACACCGTTTGCACCGCAAAGATGAACTTATTTAAATTTCATGTATTCAGTTTACTATTAACGGTGACACGGCGGCTCGGTGGGTAGCACCGTCGCCTCACAGCAAGAAGGACCCGGGTTCGACCCCCGGGTGGGGCGGTCTGGGTCCTTTCTGTGGACTGTGTGCATATGTGTGCATATGTCCTCCCCGTGTCCATGTGGTTTTACTCCGGGTACTCCGGTTTCAGTCCAAAGTCGTGCACGTTAGGTTGATTGGTGTCTCTAAAGTGGCCCTAGTGTGTGAGCGTGTGCATGTGTGAGTCTGTGTGCCCTACGATGGATTGGCGCCCTGTCTAGGGTTGTTCCTGCCTTGCGCCCTATGCTGCCGGCTAGGCACCGGTTCTCCCGTGACCCTAAAAAGGAATAAGCGGTCAAGAAAATGAATGAATGAATGAGTTTAGTATTAACTTATGTCTGTGGTAATGTGTAGCCCTACACAAAGTAGCAAGCTAATGCACAGGAAAATGTTCATGTGTTGCTTGGCAACAGTCTAGTCCCAGTCCATTTACCAAAGTATCTGTGTTGGCGGAGCCAAAAAATATAAAATAAACAAAAATCATAATTTGTTGTCGATTATTACTGTTTACTGATAAATAGTGGATGTAGAAGTGTTGTATAAAAGCATGCTCGTGCCTACGACCGCTTCACGGCCATGCTGATATACAGTATAACAGCACTAACTAAATACCGTGTGATATTGCTTAAATAATGCACACCTTCTGACCCACTCAGGTATAAATGATTCCAGAAGTCTATAGTCCAAAGCAGTGTACTGTAGCTGTGTTTTGTTTGTTTGTTTGTTTGTTTGTTGTTTGTTGTTTGTTATTTAGGAATATCATTTGTATGTACTGTACACGGCTATAAACCGTATTTCTCCAGGACCTTTTCCGTTTAGCAGCTTGCATCAGTAACCTAAAGATTTGAGTAGCAGAAAAAGAGCAAAATATCCGTAAGCGTTTCTGACCCGTCTGATGGGATTAAGATACAAGCCTTAAATCCTGAAAAGTGCGAAACGTGTGAATGGATCAGAAGCAGCTGAGAAACGAACTAAGATTCCATCCAGCAGCAGTGCTATGCTCGGAGACTGACTCTGACCAGTAACACGCCGTCCACATGGAACAGGAAGAGTGTCAGTCTCTCAGTGCACATCTACAAGGTGACCAGCAAGGTACGAGTGTGTAATCAAGGGTTCAGAATAAACACTGCATCCCTAGCGTGAAAGACGTTTGGAGGAAACCGAGAATTAGAGCTGTCACGCTCTAAAGAATAACAGAGGACAGAAGTGTGTCACGTTTAATCAGCCGTTACACACCAGTCTCACCATGGCCTCAAAACCCAGTACACATACACACACACATGCTTGTACTGCTATACTTGTGAGGACTTTCCACTGACATAATTATTAATGCAGCTAATTAATGCAACAGAAAAACCCACTTCCCTTATGGGGACCAGGTCACAAATATCAGATATTCCTAGTCTTGTGGAGAGATTTGGTCCCCACAAAGATATAAAAGGCTTGGTACACACACACACACACACACTTCATTAGGAGGGATGAGGTCTGTAATTTCCATCATAGGTACACTTCGACTCCAGGAAAAATCCAGGAAATCACATTGTAGGATTTTTAAAGAATTTATTTGTAAACTATGGTGGAAAATAAGTATTTGGTCAATAAGAAAAGTTCAACTCAGTACTTTGTAACATAACCTTTGTTGGCAATGACAGAGGTCAACCGTTTCCTGTAAGTCTTCACCAGGTTTGCACACACTGTAGCTGCTATGTTGGCCCATTCCTCCAGGCAGATCTCCTCCACAGCAGTGATGTTTTGGGACTTTCAACACCCTCCACAAATTTTCTATGAGGCTGAGGTCTGGAGACTGGCGAGGCCACTCCAGGTCCTTGAAATGCTTTTTACGGAGCCACTCCTTCACTGCCCGAGTGGTGTGTTTGGGATCATTGTCATGCTCATTCCATCTTCAATGCTCTCACTGATGGAAGGAGGTTTGGGCTTAAAATCTCCTGATACATGGCCCCATTCATTCCTCCCTCATCACAGTCGTCCTGTCCCTTTTTGCAGAAAAACAGCCCCAATGCATGATCTTTCCACCCCCATGCTTCACAGTAGGTATGGTGTTCTTGGGATGCAACTCAACACAACGAGTTGAGTGTTTACCAAAAAGTTCTATTTTGGTTTCTTCTGACCACATGATATTCTCAATTCTCACAAGCCTCTTCTGGTCATCCATATGCTCTCTGGCATACTTCAGACAGGCCTGGACTTGTACTGGCTTAAGCAGGGGGATACACCTGGCAATGCAGTATGTGAGTTGTAGTTGTAGTGTGTTACTGATGGTAGCCTTTGTTACTTTGGTCCCAGCTCTCTGCAGATCATTCATCATTCATCTCTCTGTGTAGTTCTGGGATTTGTGCTCACCATTCTCATGATCATTCTGACCCCACAGGATGAGATCTTGCGTGGGGCCCCAGATCGAGGGAGATTATCAATGCTCTTACAGCAACTTACAATTGCTCCCACAGTTGATTTATTCACACCAAGCTGCTTGCCTATTGAAGATTCACTCTTCCCAGCCTGGTGCAGGTCTACAATTTTCTTCCTGGTGTCCTTCCACAGCTCTTTGGTCTTGGTTGAGTTTGGAGTGTGACTGTTTGAGGCTGTGGACAGGTGTCTTTTACACAGATAACGAGGTCAAACAGGCGCCATTAATACAGATAACGAGAGGAGGGCAGAAGAGCTTCTTAAAGAAGAAGTTACAGGTCTGTGAGAGGCAGAAATCTTGCTTGTTTGTGGGTGACAAAATACTTATTTTCCACCATAATTTACAAATAAATTCTTAAAAAAATGATTTCCTGGATTTTTTTCTTCTCATTTTGTGTCTGATAGTTGAAGTGTACCGATGATGACAATTACAGACCTCTCTCATCTTTCTGAGTAGGAGAACTTGCACAATCAGTGGTTGACTAAATACTTTGTTGCCCCACTGTATGTCTATGCGACTTCCTGTTTGTGAGCCTTCTTTCAGGCTTTACTACAAGATTCGCCACACGAATTAGTCCTCCTGCACCGCGCTTCATACACTCTTCCCTTTCCAAATAAACATGCTGTTATTATGTGGCAATTCATTTCCAATAGCAGCATAACTAGAAGTGTTTCATCTACACATTACACCACAGCAATTGGCCAATGATTACATTGTTTTTAACTAAGCAATGGCATACTGTACTTTTTATCCATTTATGCTTATTTTTAATATTGTGAAAATCCCTGAAACAAGTTAGTTCCTGGTCTCTCTTTCATTCCAGCAGCTATACACAGTTGTTCCCTCACTTGTTTTATTCCTGGAAGTTACAAGAGAAAAAAAAAACAACACAGCTTCTCATGTTCCCGAGAAACCAAAGTGCAAACAACGTCTAAACTCCTCGGTCCTGAAGAGGTCGGAAAAGTTACCTAGCACTGACACTAGAGACTCCTTCCATAAATGTCCATACACGTCTCTATGACCGAGCTGTTACTATAGAAACTCTTCCTAACACCGTTTATTCAATAATTCCTGCAGCACATTCCATCACCTCGTATTAATCATGATCCCGCAAGCCGTGTGCCGTGTATGAAGCCCCTCGACCGTCGTACGTCATCTGTAACCGCACTGATCAATACCATGCTGTGTCTAAAGAGCCACGGCAGCAAGCTACTTAAAGAGCTTTCCAAAGTAAGGGAGGCTATAAACATGGCTTGTTGATTATGATACCAGCCCACAGCGCTGCTCTATCGACCGCTGGCTATACACAGAGACACGCTCGCTCACGTTCAGACGTTCCTCCACCCCAACATCCCACACACACACACACACACACACACACAAACACAATAAGATGATGGTACTAACCCACAACGCTTCATGAATCTCAATCCATAGATAGATTAATGTTCTGAGAAAATGGCTAAGACAAAAGCCCGTGAGCTTTCGCAGCCATAATCATAACCGCTGGCCAGCTTCAGTAACGCAGCATCAGTAATAGAGAAATCAATGAACAATGTCACTGATAGTCCTGCAGACAAGCACGTTATCAGGGCTGGATGACACCGATAGTGTGAACTATGTGTAACGTAATCATAAAATATTTATGCTGTGATTATTTATCAAGGTAAGTTATTAATATTCAAATCTATGTACTCTGTCGTTTTTTAAAATGATTTATGCTAGCTTGTATTTCTTTTATCATTTCTGTTCACAAACCTCCAGGTCGGGACGCACATTTTTTTCTCATAAATTATCTTCAAATACAGTGACCTTTTATTTTTGTTTGTTTGTTCAATCACCCAACCCTAACGTAAGATTTTATAATACACTTTCTTCCACCTTTCTTTTTCCTGTGCTCATTAAATCTCCCAGGAAGGGATGAAATTTTCATCAGCAAAAGCACAATGATGTTCGGCTGCGTGATTATATGTCACTACGTTCTTAATTACACCATATGTCTTTTACACAATCTACACAAAGCAGAGCTTATAATGTCCTCCTGTGACACTCGGCACAGGAGTGTACTGTAACAAATGACTACAACATGCTGAGAAGGGAATACAGATGGCTGAGAAGCGCAGCTAGTTAGTGAGGAGCTAACAGCAAACAAGAGGATAATGTTATAGTGTGTAAGTAAAAATCATGGATTAGACCAGTATTACGCAGCCAGTCGCTCAGAGGATGGAGACAGAGGATGGTTAGCAATAGAAACTACAGCAGATGCATACTGAGTTAACACTGGAGACTCCTTCCTCAGAGAAAACTGCAGCATTAAAAATGGCACAACTTTTTTTGTATTGGAATCAGGGCACTGATATACACTGAAAAGTACCAGAAAAACTGGTATAGCAGTTAATACTTGGCAGGTCCCTCACAGGATCTTGGATGAATTCCGATGTTACTTGAGGCCGTGTTGCAAGTCTTTTTTATTTTTTTTTACGACACTGCTGTTGTAAGTTCGAGGTTTTGCTGGAATTCTTGTAGTCATGGTACACCCTTGAAATGCTCCTACATGAAAATCCATGTTATTATAGGAAATTACTCAGCATTAATTGAGCAGGTAATGGTAACTCTGCATCACCATACCACACCGTTGTTGATTAATTTCCTCTAACAGCATAGTTTTATTCATTTCTATACTTCACATATCCATTACATACATGCTAACTTTTGAAATGATTTACTGAATTAATAAATATTATGATAATAATCTTTGTAGCCCAGGATCTGAATGACATTTCCTTGCTATTAAAAACAGAATGTGTGAGACCATCGGAACGCGAGTTGTATTCCTGTCCATGAGGCGCTGCCTTAGCGAGCAGTTAACTATTTGGAGAATACGGTGTCGAAGGTCAAGATTTCTTCCATTATGTCCCTGTAATTCTCTGCCTGCAGTTTGCCTGCTTTAACGCACACCTGATGCTGCTCACGAAGGGCTCGATAATGAGCCGAGGAGCTGGATCAGGTGTGCCGAAGACCCCTGAGACGGAATTAATCTCGGCTGGAAGACAGATCTCCACGAGTCGCAACACAGCTGTTCTATAAAAGATGATTACGCGGTCATGCAGAATGAGCTTTTCCCCTCAAATTTGTAACTGCATTTAAGCATTTCAAATTAGGTGTGATTTTTTAAGCAGCTTCCATCCACTTGGCCAGGATATTTTTTTCTGCTGGTCTTTGATGAATGACCAAGAGACCCAAGATGGACTAAAGCAAGTTTGGCACCAGTGTGAAGGAGATTGTGGCTCAGAGCTTTGAGGCTCAGGAGGCTGTAATGATGCTGCTTAATACTACACACTCTGAGCCAGGTGTTATTGGAGTTGCTGAGTGTTTAGGGACTGTTATCCAAAACGCCTTACAAGGAGGAAAAAAATCCACATCAGAATAAAGGGTCTCATTGAGAGAACGGTCATCAGACTCAGGGATTTGGACCCACACCCCACTGATAATTTGCCCATAAAATCAGTGAATAATCCTGATAAATAATCATGAGTATCATTGTAGCCAGAAGCACGCAGCCCTAATGGACATGGTCATAACGATGGGCCGCCCTCAACGCATCTCAGATTATAATGCGAACAATGAAATTAAAACACAGGAAGAATGAAACAATGGCCAGTAATTGTACCATGTCAGATTTTATGTGCAACCAATTGGGAAAAAATGTAGAAAAGAATAAAAGACAAATTATTCCGTGTGGAATGCTGTCACCGCTGTAGACGCTTCAGATCATTATCCAGTAGAATGACATGCTTCTTTTTTGTTCCCTCAGGTTGATCCTGATATCAAATCCCACAACAATTTGCTGTGTAATTTCTTTTTTCATTTATTTTTACCTGTGATTATTTCTTTTCTATAATAATAATAATAATAATAATAATAATAATAATAATAATAATAATAAATAATAATAATAATCTAGCATTACATTGTTGCATTGTGGTTTGCTTTGGATGATTCAGAAGTATTCATTAAATCAAGATAGATAGATAATACTTTATTGTCAGATCAGAGATCTGAAATTTGTCTTGCATAAAAACAGTAGCTCCATTGAATCACAATACATTAACATCACATCACATGAAATACAGACATTGTACAGTCTATACAACTGTATTATGTTCATAATCAGCAGTGTTTTGTATTTTTGAATTTTAAGAGCCTTCCCTCACAGAAATATTTGCCAGAAACACAAAAAAATACTAATTTCCAGCACAGAGTCTACATTCTAGCAGACCTGCAGCAAACAAACAATATTTAGAGTTAAGTGTTTGCCGTACGTTTTCCACCAAGTTAGCCAGAAGTCCACCACAAGCCATAAGCCTAATATGAAAATATAGTGCAATGCTGCCAAAGATAACCGTGACTGTTTGCCAGAAAAATCTATAAGGACTGAACTGTTTTTGCTGTCAAATTAGCTAAAACATGCTAACCTGACATGAGTTTAAATCACATACATAAATCTTGATATTTTTCACTTCAGCTAACTAGCTAATATGAGTTAACCTGACAGGATTTTAAATCTCATTCCTAAGTATTCTTGTGTCACGCTAACACCAGGTAGCTAGCGTACATCAGGTTACCGTGCCAATGCTGCCAAGTTAAGGCTAGCCAGGAAGAGCTGACCTGACAGGGATTTTTTTTTTTAGAGGATTTTTTTTTTCATAAATGTTTACAGTTTTCACTTGTATTGACAGTTAACTAGCTAAAATGAAATATCCTGACAGGATTTATGAGATGATCTGATGCATATATGGACAAAATCTATAATGTTAATTCTACCAAGTTAGCTAACACAATCTAACCTGACGGGATTCAATTTTACCTCAGAGACCCTCCCCCGCAATGGGAACCAGTTTACGTATTTCCTTTTAATTAACTGCCAGATGAATAAGTAATTATCAGGGACAGAGTAACAGTGGAACAATAGTTTACAAAGTTCAGGTAAAGGAAATTAAAGGAAAATAATATTAATAATACATACGAGTTTGTGTTATGAGTTATGTGTTATGTGTTATGCAGACCCTTCGCCTTTGTCGTCTCCGTCACTCATTAAACTGATGTAACATACAAATTATTTACAGGTGTTAGACAATGAAATTGAAACACCTGTCATTTTAGACCACAATAATTTATTAGTATGGTGTAGGGCCCCCTTTTGCGGCCAATACAGCGTCAATTCGTCTTGGGAATGACATCTACAAGTCCTGCACAGTGGTCAGAGGGATTTT
>JAOVYV010000017.1:15682153-15694010 GCA_025674545.1 Hassar affinis | reverse complement strand
TGTGTATCTGTCAGTCCCAGTGAAGGAGGTGTGGCCTGTGTATCTGTCAGTCCCAGAAAAGGAGGTGTGGCCTGTGTGGCCTGCACCTGTCAGTCCTACTGAAGGAGGTGTGGCCTGTGTATCGGTCAGTCCCAGTGAAGGAGGTGTGGCCTGTGTATCGGTCAGTCCCAGTGAAGGAGGTGTGGCCTGTGCATCTGTCAGTCCCAGAAAAGGTGGTGTGGCCTGTGTATCTGTCAGTCCCAGTGAAGGAGGTGTGGCCTGTGTATCTGTCAGTCCCAGAAAAGGAGGTGTGGCCTGTGTATCTGTCAGTACCAGTGAAGGAGGTGTGCCTGTGTATGTCAGTCCTAGTGAAGGAGGTGTGGCCTGTGTATGTCAGTCCCAGTGAAGGAGGTGTAGCCTGTATATCTGTCAGTCCCAGTGAAGGAGGTGTGGCCTGTATATCTGTCAGACACAGTGAAGGAGGTGTGGCCTGTGTGTCTGTCAGTCACAGTGAAGGGGGTGTGGCCTGTGTATCTGTCAGTCCTAGTGAAGGAGGTGTGGCCTGTGTATCTGTCAGTGACAGCAGAGGTGTGGCCTCTGTATCTGTCAGTCCCAATGAAGGTGGTGTGGCCTGTGTATCTGTCTGTGACAGTGAAGGAGGTGTGGCCTATAACCTACAAACTTTTAATATTCCATCAGTCCTAATAGTGAAACTTAATATACAACTAGAGAATCACTGTAATTAAGAACTTAATAAAAGTAAAATGAAATATTTTGTACAAATGTACCCAACGTGTAAACTACCATGCAGAACTTTATATGTGTGTGCATATATGACGGCTGACACTCACAGCCACTGAATGTTGTTCTTGGATTTCTTGGAGATGAGATGAATGCCCTCTAGGACATTGGTGATATCATAGATGCGTCTCTTCTGGACATCCAGCACCTGCGAAGCCCAATTTAGGTCCACCACACCATCCGGAGACTGAGCCAGCAGGTCCAGGAAGCGCTTGGTGGTGAGGTTCAGGGACGTGTCATAGCGGGATTTCTCCGTGCTCAGCCGAGGGACTGAGGACAGACAGACGAGAACATGTCCACATGGCTGACTGACTGTGTAGACACACACAACTATCAAAACTATCAAAATTATATTTAATACCATCATGAGTGTGTATGAGTGTACCTCTGGGACGTCCAGGTGTAGCAGGAGGGGCAGGACATGGTGGAGGTGGTCTGGTAGTGCTGATGTACTGATGATCATTGTCCAAATCCAACTTCCTCTTCACCTGTACACGTACACACATTGTGAAATGGGGACCAATTAGAATACCTTTGAATATACTGAATATATAAGTTATGAGCAGTTAGTATTGGTGTGTGCAGTAGACTTTCTTTGTCCCAGGCAGAGTTCAGGAAAATTCATTTTGTTGCATATCCCAGTTTATTAGAAGTTGGGTTAAGGGCCTCGCTCAGGGGCCCCAGAGACAGCTCGGCAGTACTGGGGCTTGACCTTCTGATCACTAACCCCAAGTGCGCGTACTGAGTGTGTGCTACCAGCAGGCGGACACTGTGTGCATGGTGGGTGGGTGGGTGGGTGTGTGTGTGTGTTTGTGTGTGTGTGTGTGCATGGTGTGTGTGTGTAGTACCGGCGGGCGGCCCGGCGCGGTGTCCCTGCGCTGCTGAGCCGCGGGCGGCGCGGTGCTGTGCGGGGTGGAGAACAGCAGCAGGTCGGCTCCCGCTCCCCGGGGCTGGAGAAGCTCCACATTGCCGCACGCCGGGGAGATGATGACAATCTGATGATCTGCGCTCAGGTCGATGCTGCCGCTGTTCAGGAGAGTCTCAAAGTCAGCCAGGAGATCCTCTGAGCTGTGAGCAGACACCACCGAGTCCGCCATCCGAGATGCGACTTTTCACCTTTTCTTATAATAAGCACTTATATCAGCTTCCTGTCTCAGAGCTTCACTCCAGCTCCTGATGAAGGGTTAAACAGTGAAGTGGGACTCGAGATCAGCTGAATGCCTTGGACCTGATACCGACGACCCATTTGATCACTAATCTGAAGTGCAGAATGGTTTCTGAGTTTCAGAAGATTACAAAACACTACAATATAAAGTTCCAGTCCTATATACTGACTTTAGGAAGTTCTTATAACAGCAAGTTCACAGCGTTACATTATTCTTCCGGCGATCTGTAATTGTACTGAAGGAGTTTAAGTCTCTTTGTCTGGCACTAATGGCTGACCAGGCATGCAGTTAAAAGAGTAAGTGTAAAAACTTCACCAACACACAGCACCACTGCAGACTGATATTAACACGCATTAATCAGTTTCTCAGCCAGGATCAGGGCAGCGTTCAGATACGGCCAGGCCTATTCGGCAACAAGCACTCTAAACAGGCCAAAGAGATGAAAAGAGATGAACTTTTTGCCCATTTTCAAGTTGCAATTGCTAAAAGTTTCGTGCAGAAGCAGGTTTTAGGAATAAAAACATATAATCCTTTAGAGGAAATGCAGAAGATGAGGATCGGAGAGCACAACAAGCCTTTCTCTTTCAGCCCTTCCTGCAGCTCGCTGTTGTCCTCGGCTCATTCAGGAAGTTTGGCCGGTTTTAGCAGAGAAAATGAAGAGCAAATCAATCATCCAGGTGAATAGATGAAGCTCCAGAAACTCTCCAGTGTCAACTACAGCCGCTTTAAGTGTCCAGAATTTAATAGATCAGCTCGATCGTGTCCGCCCCGACATCGCGCGCGCAGTTGTTTTTGTTGTTGTTCCAGCTGATCGGAAACAGAGGAGCTGATTTTCACCCGCCAAATCCTACTTTGCCGCGAAAACTGGCACGTGCCGGAAAGACGCGATGCGATTGGCTGAAACGCGCTGTACCGTAGGCGGAACGTCAGAGGCTCTCTGCTTGGTGATTGGTTTCAGGAGCTTGTCAATCATCACGGTACTTGAAAGCACAACAGAATCAGATAATATAAACTCCCCCACCATTTTGTCCAAATATTCAGTGAATTTATGTAGGTTTTCTTTCCTTAATAGAAAAGACGGCTGGGTTGTGCATTTAAGCTCTCAGACACGAGTTAGAAAATGTTAAACTATGCATAAAGTTTAATGAATAGGTCGTGGTGAAGCAGTGGCCATGTCTGTTCAGGGGGAAGTCTGCACAAAATGTCGTTAGAAAGTCACCAGATGGCGTCGTACACTTATTTGCATATTGATTGTTTTGTTGTGATCATTAGACTATCAAGTTTCTGAAGATAACTAACAGATTGTCAGAGCAAAGTTTGATCAGAACAGAAAACAAATTACAGTCATCTGTTTATGTATTTCCAAACTTTCTAACAGGAACACACCAGAATGAAGCAGGTGTAGTGATCTGGGGATCAGAGACGACGCAAACAGTTATGGAGATAATAACTCACCTTTTCACTGAAAATATCACCAGAGTTTAAATGAAGTACAAAGATGTGACAAACAACAGTGATGCGTGATACTTTATTGAGAATAATGGTGTACAGTAATGTATCACACCACTGCATTTGTTAATTCAAAATAAACAAGTAAACAAACAAACAAGTAAAGACTAAGTTGATCTGTGTTGGTGTTGTATGTAGGCATGCAGACTGCTCCTACACACATTTGTCTAAGAATGGGTCGCTCTCAGGAGCTCAGTGAATTCCAGCGAATTCCAGTTATGAAATTTCCTCACTACTAAATATTCCACAGTCAACTGTCAGTGGTATTGGATGCTGAGGTGCATAGTGTGCAGTGGTCACCAAGTTTATGCACAGTCAATCGCTACAGACCTTCAAACTTCAGATTAGCTCAAGAACAATGTGTAGAGAGCTTCATGGAATGGGTTTCCATGGCCGAGCAGCTGCATCCAAACCTTACATCATCAAGCACAATGCAAAGCGTCAGATGCAGTGGTGTAAATCATGCCACCACTGGACTCTAGAGCAGTGGAGAAGTGTTCTCTGGAGTGACAAATCACGCTTCTCCATCTGGCAATCTGATGGATGAGTCTGAGTTTGGTGGTTGCCAGGAGAACGGTTTTTGTCTGACTTCATTGTGCCATGTGTAAAGTTTGGTGGAGGGGGGATTATGATGTGGGGTTGTTTTTCAGGAGTTGGGCTCGGCCCCTTAGGAACTCTTAATGCTTCAGCATACCAAGAGATTTTGGACAATTTCATGCTCTCAACTTTGTGGGAACAGTTTGTTCCAACATGACTGTACACCAGTGTACAAAGCAAGGTCCATAAAGACATGGATGAGTGAGTTTAGTGTGGAAGAACTTGACTGTCCTGCACCTCAACCTGATAGAACACCTTTGGGATGAATTAGAGTGGAGACTGTGAGCCAGGCCTTCTCATCCAATATCACTGTCTGACCTCACAAATGTGCTTCTGAAAGAATGGTCAAAAATTCCCATAAACACACTCCTACACCTAACAGTTGAAGCTGTTATAGCTGTAAAGGGCCGACATCATAAGAAACCGTATGGATTAAGAATGGGATGTCCCTTAAGTTCATATGCGTGCGAATACTTTTGCAATATCATGTATACTCTATCTATCTATCTATCTATCTATCTATCTACTTATCCAAAGCCATGGTCCACAATGGGCTTACAAAGAGTCAAAGTTATCTCATTGCTGAAAGGTATCAGTCAGGAGAGGGGTACAAAAACTGTTCCAAGGCATTAGATATACCCTGTAACACAGTGAAGATGGGCATCAACAAGTGGATAAAATATGGCACAACAATGACCAAGAACCAAGCATCCCTCCAACACTGATGAAAACACAAGATGAAACTGGTCCAGGAGGCCACCAAGAGGCCTACAGAAACATTATAACAGCTTCAAGAATTTCTGGTTAGTACTGGTTGTATATTACATGTGGTGATCTTGTCTGATACCAAGGGTGAATGTTTAGACCATAATTCCAAAAGGAATGTTTGGCACAAAAACAACACTGTGCATCACAAAAGAATACCATACTCACGGTAGAAGCATGGTGGTGGCAGCATTAAACATTGAGGCTGTTTTTCCTCAGCTGGGACTGGGGCTTTAGTCAAGGTGGAGGGAATTCTGAACGGGTACAAACCTTCAGGCCTCTTATAAAAAGCTGAAGCTGTAGAAGAATTCCACCTTTCAGCATGGCAATGACTTAAAGCAGAGCTCCACATCAACAAAGCAATGGCTTCACCAGAAGAAGATCAAAGTTTTAGAATGGCCTAGCCAGAATCCAACTGAAAATCTGTGGGGTGACCTGAAGAGGCCTACACAGGAGACGCCCTCACAGCCTGACAGGTTTGGAGCACTTTTGCAAGGAAGAATTGGCAAAGATTGCCAAATAAAGATGTGGCATGCTGATGGACTCCTACGCGAAAAGACTGAATGCGGTCATAAAATCAAATGATTCAATGATTCAACAAAGTATTTGTTTAAATGTGTACATGTTTACACAGAAGTACTAGAAAAACCTATGCAAAATACATAGTGACCCCACCTATGCACATGATTGTTTGTGTCTGCCAACGTGTACATAAAGCGATAGACGTCTATGGAAGCTTTTAGAGCTGTTTTTGTCGTGAGAATGGCAAGTTATCGTGATTTTGCAATTTTCAAAACGGTTTTATAGTTGGAGCTCGTGAGGTCTTTCATAGCATCTGAGGTAGACGCAAAGTTTGGATTTTCACATATGAGCATTTCAAGGGTGTACCGTGATTACAAGAATTCCAGCAAAACCTCAAATCTATGACAGCAGTGTGGCCATAAAAAGACTCTGGGTGAATGTGAACAGCGTCTTCTGGCAAGAATCGTTTCATGTGACAGGCGTGCAACACTGCCTCAAGTAACATCAGAATTCAATGCTGGGGCCTCAGCAAACATCAGTGTGAGGACTGTGCTACGTTCCCTCCAAGATCCCGTGAGGGACCTACCAAGTATTAACAGCTGTTTGTTTTTCAATTGACTTATTGACTCTCTGGGCTCTTTTTTTTTTTTTTTTTTACAAAAACCTGCCATAGACCTTTCATATCCACTGTATATATTGTGATGTATTGAAATTCATTAGCTTTTTGAACTGCAAATTATGTCCCATAAGGAAAATCTTGTCTATTTTATGTCATAAGGTTATCTCAGTTCTGTCAGTTTTATTGCAACAAAATGGGATTAAGTAATTCACGCACGTTTGCACTCCGTTAAGTTGGACAAAGTAGACTGTAATACAAAGAGTTCAGTTTGTCAGGTGCATGCAATATTTATGACAGGTTTTTATCACCTGGTTGATCAGAAATGAAATAAACTATACCAGGAACTCCTACATTAAAATAAACGGTAAATTGATGTAACGTTGGCGTTGAAGTCATCAGTTAACGCTGTTGCTGGATGGTGGTGTGTGAGGTGAACCCTCATGTTCATAGTAATCCTGGAGAATTTTATTTTCATACCACACTCCTTGCAAATTGCATGTCCATGTCCTTCATCCATGGCTTGTTTAAAAAATCCAAAATATATCCAGACTTTTGATGTAAATGCGGATGATGCGCTTTTTGTTTTTCTTTTTTTGTTTGACCAACTTCGTCCTCTGAACATCACCAGAAAGAAGTCACCATCTAATAGACTGAAAAAGCAACTGATTTTATTTTTCTAGTGCCCCAAATTTTTATTCAAAATTTCAAGATACTCATTCAGTTTGATTTGCATGTCACATGCTCGGATTCACACTAGGTTTGTACATTCCCAGAGTTGCTGGCGAGCTCGGCTGCTTCCTTCTAAGCTTTATTTTACTTTATACACATTTAATAAAAGGTCGTATGTGAATGGGAAAGTTGGGCGAAACCATATTTACGAGTTTTGTCCATTTTTTTTGCCTCGGACTCTAAATGGGAACTAAAAGCTGTGAGTGTCAAATTGACAAAATGTCGGACCACATGCACTCCATATGATTAAATCATTCGAGCCATTTGTTTGAATTTGCTACTTTACAAGGGCAGACTTGATTTGTATAAAGATCTTTGTGTGTAAAGAAATCTTAATTCAAACTCTGAACTCACGGATTTGTGTTGCATGGAAAATTAACACTCATCTGTGGCTTTGAGGAAACACAAACGTACAGCACATCAGCTTAAAAACCTTGAGAACGCAGTTTGTTGTTCGTTTTGTTGGTATTTTCTGCTCTAGTGTTTTGTTTTGTGGTTTATGTCTAGCAGCTGGTTGGGTAGTTTGGGATTTCCTCAACAATAGGAACTGAAAAATATCATACAATTCCAAAATTATATAGATCATGATCAGTATCAGTCTTTTTTTTGGACAAATGCATAATTTGCTCTGAAACCTCTGGATGCTCTCACACATTTGTATTCCTATCCATGTAAGGACTATCCAACGACACAATTATTAATGTAGCCAATTCACACTGTACTACACCAAATTTAGTTTTTAAAAGTTTTAGTTTTTCAAATCAAAGTTGCATTTCTTTTTTCAACTCATGTGACACCTGTGAGACATTCCTGTTTTGTGGGGATGCAAGATATAAAAACGTGTCCGCAGACACTAAAACTCCTGTATTGTGTTTCCAGAGGCAATGCTGGACCCGTTCTCAGGTATCGGTGAGATGGCCGACTTTGACCCTTTGGCGCTGGCATCTTCAGACTTCCTTTTGGATCGGGCCGGTCCCGGTTCCGGCTCGGATCCCTTCAGCCTCCCTATCGACAGCTTCATCAGCTTGTCTCCGCCCCACACCCAGGACTACCACTTCGGTCTGGAGGACCACGAGGGTATCAGTGAACTGTTCGACTGTGACTTCACCGACCTCGGCCCTCTGTTCTGAGTGTCTCTCTTCTCTTCATATCGCCCCCTCCTTTCTTTTTATCTCTTAGCGCCATGCCTGTGCCGATGGACTAAAATGATCGGCGCTCATTTTTAAGGCACTTAAAAAAATTCTTTAGCACTTCCTGCTTCATCCTGCTAAAACTCGCTGCAGTTCAGAGCTGCATTTGTCCATGACTAGCACTTTACGCCTGCAGTCTCCGAACTCCGCTTCCTTAATCTGTTTAATTTATTTATATACATATATAACAATCATTTTTCTTTTATTATTGTTTCAATTTTGAGGTATATGTAAAGAGGGCTGTGCGTTATGTGAATAGAGGTGTGTGTATAGTGTGTGTTTGTGTAGAGATTTAAATCGTAAGGTTTTGCTCAGGTGAATAGAGGAGTCCTGTGATACGATACATATTTTATAACACGCCCTTTTTGATTTGTCCTTGTGCATAACAGCCGAGTGGCAACTTGCAGCAGTAGAGAAGCGTCTAATCCTTTTATCTGTAGCTAGAAGTGCAAACCGACGAGGTTCTTTTAGCTACTGTGTACAGATGTAGTAATGGTTGTTTACTGCATTCTGGGTAGTTGAACCTTCACCCTATAGTCAAACTGATAACGTAACAGAAATGGTGTTTAAAATAGCGATGGCGATGTAACCACGGGGAAAGTTAATAAGGGTGTGTTATAAAAAAGTATTGGCACCAGGTTTAGTAGCATGTTTGTGTGTGTTGTTTGAATTCATGCAGGACTTTTTTTGGAGTACTCTGGCAGAACGTCTGTACATTGGCGGTGGTTTTTCATTTGGTTCATTTCCGACAAATCTTTACTGTCATTCCTAATGCAGCTTGGCATGTGCTGATGTTAACGTTTCACCTCGCAACGATAGCAGAATCTTTTGTCACACTATATAATCGTAATATTTCATTTCCAAGTGTTTGCTATATCTATGATGACTATTCTAAAATATCATATAATGATGCTTGAAGGTATTTCTACTATACATAATAATGTAAAAACAAATACTTAAAAAGGAGGGAAAAAAAATGATTTAAAAGTAAAATTTTACAATTTAAGAGGTTAAGTACAAAATTTTTGCCTTAGCTGCTTTTGGTCATTTTTAATGATTAAAAAAATTTAATATTGGTTAAAAAGAAAGATATCGTATGTGATGTAATTTATCACAATATTGATATTTTAGCGTCATATCGGCCAACCCTACTACAAAATGCTCCACAAGAAAGTCATAACTCGGATAATCGGATTCCTTAAACTGTAAAAGTAACCTTCATCCAGGGTGTGCGTGCATGCATGTTTTTTTTCCCTCTCCTCCCCACAGTTTCACACATCTTGCATCATAATCTTATTGTAATTGGCCCGATCCTCCTCATTTCTCCTTTAATACAGGTTCCAATTATCCATTATGTGAACATGAATTATTCAGTTCGCTCCCAAAACAGAAGTAAGAAATTCCTTAATAAAATATTCAATATAAGATATACAGTTTCAATATTCAGGCTTTTATTTAGAAAATAATAATAATAATAATAATAATAAGAAGAAGAAGAAATAAATAATAGACTAAAGGAGCTGTGAAGAACTGCACAGTGCTTTGCTTTGGCAAAAAGCATTTGAAGGGAATTTCTCTGTAAAAGTAGGAAAGGTCCCGTGTTTGGAGGTAAAATGTGTGACTTCATCACCATGCACCTCTAACGTGTTACCGCTGCATATTGTAAACCCCTCTCATGGTTCAGTTGTTCAAACTATTAAGCCATTTTCTTTAGTTGACCGCAAGTGTCGATTCAGATGCATCCCTTTTTCTTTTTAACGAGCTGTGTGTGGATTGGTTAAAAATGAAGAAATCACGATCACCACAGTTCATCAGAGTTCAGTTAACATTTAGCTACACGACATCCTCACGATTTACTTCCTGCAGTTTTATTTCTTCAATTTAGAAATCCACGGCATTTGAACTGCCGTTTATATCCGTGTTTGTACAGTGCTAAATGAATTTATTTTAATTATTTGTGTTATTAATATTTCTCTGTATTTATTTTTGGAGGGTTCTGAAACGGCCCTCACAGTCTAGTCAGTTTTTTTTGTACTAGTTTGACATCTAGCTAGTTAGTTCCCAGAAATGTAAATATTTAATTATTTCACCTTTTTTGGGCCATTTCCCCCACCTGTAATAATGTAGTAATGTATATTTATTTAAACGTAAGCTACAGCAGTACCTGCTACAGGTAGTTCATTTTTACACCCCAACATTCAGAATAATGTTAGGCGCCAAAACTTTTGATATCTCTCAGTCGACCAAAAGATCAAATGTATTTGGTGGGTTTTATTGGTTTTTTTTTTTTCTTTTCCACAAAATTCTAAATTTCCCAAATGTACCATTTTATAAGCTTCCATTTCCACACACTTACTTTCTGTATCCCTTGTGGTATGTTATACCCCGGCTCTGAGTTTCGATACTATTTGAACAATCACTCTCTCTTCGACTTTCCCTCATGGCAGATTCATATTCATCACATTTGCAATTTTCCAAAGATAATCAAGATTTCCGACAGGGCTCACAAGTAGAGACGCGGAAATGTAGCATCTCTGTATGGTGCAACAGACAGATCGCTTAGCCATCATTGCTAATTGAAACGATTAAGTTCAGTCATGTTTTTATTACTTTGTTTTTATGCTTTTTTTCTAACATATCTGACTGAAATGTTGATACTCCTGACAGATTTACATAGTTTTTACAGTCGCTCTGCGTTTACATTAGTCTACATCAAAGACTTAACAGCTATCTGCTAGCTAGATCACTATATGTCTAGCATCACTGATAGTTTCTGCATCTGTAGTGTATTTTCCTGGTTCTTGCCAGGAAATTTCTTATTACTATAACCATTTAACAGAAATAATGTCCTCATTCACATTCTTACATCAAAAACGCAAAGTACCAGAGTCATTTAGCGAACTAGCTGCCTAGAGAACTAGTAAAACTGCATAAAATTTAAATGATCGGTAGTGCTCTTGCCTTCTGTGTAATATTCTCCCCACAACCCTAAACACGGTGACAAGGTTTCAAAGACAAATATGTAGCGAGAGTCGATGAGGGAGTGTTATGAACATGGTATTGGAACACAGCCCTGGTTTGTATAGCTTCTTGTAGTCTGTAAAGGTTTTATTTAATAAGCTATTTCCTTCATACGTGAGTATGAGCTAACAAACTGCCTGTGAGGGTGAGAATTTGGTCAGGCTTTCAGAAAGGCAGCTTGTTTTACTTTGCGAGTGTGCACTTGTGTGAGTGTGTGTGTGTGTGTGTGTGTGTGTGTGTGTGTGATGAATGCTTAGAAAAATATCTTGTTGTGTGTGTATAAAGGTTGTTGTTTCAAAGGTGTGTTTAAGGGTTTTTCCATTTGTTGTGTGTGTGTGTGTGTGTGATCATGATGTTGCATTATTCAATCAACTGACACAATTTATTATTTGCAAGAAAGCAGTAATCACCCTCCAGTGGAAAGATTTTTGTTGATCAGTTAAACAAGGTGGTTTGGAGAAAATTTCTGTTCACATGCAAATATTTTATTACATGGCTTTTTAATGACAGGCAGTAAAAAAAAACAATGTTTCTGTTTCATCAACAATCCCAATAAATCAGTTATCTCCCTTCATGTGTAGTCTGTTCGACTGGATCTCTGTGGTACTTGGAAAGATTTTATTTTCATATTATTGCTCAATTCTTTCACTTTAATCCAAGAAATTAGTATTTCTAAACATAAAAAGTATTATATTGTGTGAGATCACTTTCAAAATGACTTTTTAATTTTTTTTTATATACTGAAAAACTGGCAGTTAATACTTGGTAGGTCTGCCACAGCATCTTGGAACGTTACACAGTCCTCATGCTGATGTTTGTTGAGGCTCCAGCATTGAATTCCGATGTTTCTTGAGGCAGTGTTGCACGCCTAAGCTTCCATAGAAAAGAGGACAAATTGTTGGTGCACGTCTTGCTGGCGCATCTGTGACCAAGACAGCAAGTTTTTGTGATGTATCAAG
>JAOVYV010000017.1:15634129-15646373 GCA_025674545.1 Hassar affinis | reverse complement strand
AACCTCCATGATAAATGGCTGGTCTGGGTCAGGTTGTTTCAGGACTGGAGTCGGAGGTGAATGCTTTTGGGCAGAGATATACTTAAATATTTGCAGAAATTTGAGGGGTGTATATATTCATTCTATAATAGTGAATCTAATATAATCAAGTGTATTTCACTCAAAAATAAAACTGAGACATGCTGTCCTCACTGCCTGCGGACACTGTTCCTGAATCTATTTCAGTGGTTTCTCTTATTCTTTCATTCCCCATTGTCTACCATTGTCTGTTAAAAGATCAAGTGTGCAAGAGCACATTCCTTTAACAGACAATGGAAGAATGAAAGAACAACAAAAACCACTAAAGTGGCCAACTCCCTTCAGCTGCAAGTGCTGCTTTTATGTTTATTTACCTTTCTAACTCATTTTACCTTTTTATTTGCTGGAATTTAACAGTGTAATATGCCTGACACATGCAGGTGTGCCTCATGCTTACCTCACGGTGAGTGTGTAGATGGGAGTAGGCAGCCACTTCTAACTGGTATTGCCATAGCAGGGATTCAGTGAGAGTGGGTGATGGAATTTTGTCATCTGTATTTTTTTTTTACATATTGGGTCACATAAAATGTCTTATTAATATATAGAACTAGAAAAAAAGTGGTCCAACAAAATGCCCAAAAGCCAAAAATATATCAGTACAGATGAAAAAGAAAAACTAATTTAAAGAAGAATATGCACCATTTAGGAGAAATAACTTGATTAATTTTGCTGACTGTATCATTTTTTCAGAGTCATTATATGGCTTGGTTCTTCCAAATAATATAAAATTCAAACAATCTTACAGTCTCAGAGTAATGTCCAGTAACTTACAGTAATATACAGTAACGTAAGATGAGATTCTTCCATGTACATAAGTTAAAATGCATTCACTTTTAAGTGAATGTTAAGTAAAAAAATTTCAAGCAGGTCTCACCAATTAAAAAATTTCTACTGACCCGTTGCACCGATTTTTTTTAGTTGGCCTAATTTAAGTTCTGTGAAATGCATATTTTAAGTTCTGCTGACACCCTACAATGTAGGACCAGTTACAAAAATAACCAATAATGTGTTTTGTCCTGTGGCAACTATATTTGTTTAGTTCAATTAATTATTAATCACTATCATAGTTCACCAAGCTACGACTTTTACGCTGCATCAAGTAAATGCAAAATATATTGAACAAGTGAACACTGCAGAGCAAACATAAATTCTTAACAAATGCATTTTATTTGCACATTGTAAAACATTTTTAACAACACACTTAACATTCAATACTGATGAAAGACATCACCAGACTGGCTTATGAGCTACTTTAAAAATTATACAAATCACTTAAACACAGAAAATGTCTTTGTTGCAGTATTTTAACAAGTCCTTAAAGGAGTCTGTAATTCAATTCCATGCTTTTTTGTCTTCAATTTCTTCGGTCCAAATCAGTGTTACATGATATTAAGAACTTCAAGATACAAATCTTAACAAAGGTCCCTTACAGTTAAAAAATAAATAAAGTATAACTGATGATACAACTGCTGAATTCTATAGAGCTGGAGCAGGATGTTCTGCTGCTGTGTGGGTAATTTACAGTAACAACGCTGCACTGGTGTCCACCTTGAGTATAAAGATACAAACAATAGACATATTAATCACTTAAACAGTCTGTATAGATTCACTTAAAGCTTATAAACAATGTAGTACTTGTATTATGTCAGTCAAAAAGTAAATTTCATCTAAAGTAAAAGGTTTGGTTAGATTTCCAAGTGATTATCTGCCATTAACCCTAGTGTGCACAAAGAAAACGAAATACGATTTGTTCACCACAGAACATAACTTACAGCCACATAACTCTCAGAACAGTTAATATTTCCACACTAAACTCTGCCCGCTTTCACAAGACTTTATGAAATTAAATACTTCACCTTCTCCAACAAATTCAGTGCATTTAGAAACATTTGAATCCACACAGGTGATGGAATTTCTCCTCTCAGTTCAACATTAAATAATTGATATTATAAACCATGCTTTTGTTAATGATGTTTACAAAGGCAATGACACCGTTTCACACATGCTAAGCTTCGAGTGGATGCAAAAATTCTGAAAATAGCTTTACGCTATAATTGTAATTGAATGCGCTTTGCAACTGTTTAAAAAATGCTGAGTTTAGCTCAGTGTGAGTCGGCTCACTAACACACATGGCCAGCAAGCAGAAGATTGATTCATTTTACTGAACTGATTCTTACATTACCAAAGGTTGCCCCAGTGTTACAGGCGGACTATAATAAAAAAATTAAGGTGAAACAGTGACTTTCAGACTCTTGTGAAGGAGCTTCTACCGAACAGCCCTAATGAATCATTTGAATCAGAATCAACTGCTCTGTGCAACTAACTTTTGCTTAAAACTGCAGTTCAAAATCAAACCAACACCACAGAGTTGTTCTGATTAGTACCGCCTTAAACCCAACGCCTTGACCTGCCTGTGACTGAGATGTAATTATGTTTATTCATTCATTTTCTTGACCACTTATTCCTTTTCAGGGTCATGGGAGAGCTGGTGCCTAGCCGGCAGCATAGGGCGCAAGGCAGGAACAACCCTAGTCAGGGCGCCAATCCATCGTAGGACACACACACACGCATACTCACACACTAGGGCCACTTTAGAGACACCAATCAACCTAGCATGCATGTCTTTGGACTGTGAGAGGAAACCGGAGAACCCGGAGTAAACCCACACGGACAGGGGGAGGACATGCAGACTCCACACAGAAAGGACCCAGACTGCCCCACCCAGGGATAGAACATTGCTGTGAGGCGACGGTGCTACCCAGTGCTGTCTCCAGTAATATTTTATTAAACAAGAACATTCTAAATAAACAGGTTAAAAAAAGGTTGAAATGAACAGTAATCATTTAAAGATGTATTTGTTTGACTGAAAATTTAATTGCTTCCTGTTTATGAATATATAAAACAAACATATGAAAGTGGCTGCATTGTGTGAAGTATCACGTGTTGTTTGTGTTCATCCTTTTCCCTCCACTGAAGAGGTATATATAGAGAGAGAAAGCTGAGCAATCCTCACAGACTCTCCGTCTCATCACATTCTGTACTATCTCACAGGAAACTTTGAGCCAGCTGCAAATTCATTCAATCATGAACAAGATCATTGTCTACGAAGGTGCAAACTTCAGTGGCCTCAGCAGAGAGTTCACCTCTGATGTCCCCAGTTTAAAGGATCAGAATTTCGATAACTGCATCTCCTCTCTGAGGGTCATCGGGAATCCGTGGGTGGCGTACACAGAAGCGAATTTTGCTGGTGAACCGACTGTTTTTGAGGAAGGAAAGTATCCCACTGTGTACTACAATGATGACATTTCTTCACTTGAGGTGGTGACAGAGGACCTGGATAATCCTCAGATCACACTGTATGAAGATCCAAATTACCAGGGCCGGAATCTTGTCCTCAACTGTGAGACCAACTTGCTGTACGGCACATTTAATGATATGATATCTTCACACAAGGTGCAGAGAGGAGCCTGGGTGCTGTATCAGCATAGGGACAGAGGAGGATATATCCGGGTGGCCAGAGCTAGTCGCGATGTGCCTAAGTACGAGTGGTTTGACAACCGTCTGACCCATGTCCGTCCTCTTCAAGCTGGCAAACCCAAAATTGAAGCTGAACTTGAATGGGACCAAAAGGTAGAAATTGAAAAAACATCTATCATCGACTCCATGTCTGGTGTGAATTATGGGTCAGAGAGACAAACTTTCACCACTAATCTGCATCGAGAGTATTCAGCATCTGTCACTGAGAGCTTCAGCTGGAGAAATTCCACACAGATTAATTGGGGAATTGGCTTCTCCGTACCCGTGTATGGTGTATCAACAAACAACACCATTTCTGTTAGTAACACCTTCTCTGCAGAGAGCAGTAAAAGCAACACCAGAACCACAACTGAAAGCATCCATGTCTCCTTTCCAGCCAGCATTCCTCCTTATACCAAACTAACAGTGAATGTGGTGAGGAAGGAGATAGAAATAAAGGTCCCGGTCAAGCTGACCATCACCACTGGCTTTCAATCTAAGGTCGAGTATGGAGAGTACAGGTGCAAGCGAGGGAACATTATTACCACTGAATACAAGGAGGAGAAGATACAGCCACACAAGTGATAAAACACTCCTTGTCATGCTGTAACAGGAAAGAAATCAGTAATGGAACGGTGGAAGCAAACTTACTGTTACAAATTTTATTTTAAAAAATAATCAACAGCTTTTGACCAATCAGAATTGAGAATTCAGTGGCAATGTGGTAATTTTTTTAGAGATTTACTGTCCATACTGTCCAAAAAAAACATTTTTATTTCACCTTTTAAACTTTGCTATGTACTTTGATTTGTCTAATTACTGCTGTGATTTTTTTTACATATGAAACAATTTGAATTCAAATTTATGTTTAATTTTTGTTTTGTAATAATCTCTTGATTTAAACAAACAGGAATGATCAAAGAAAATGTAATTATTAAAGCCATAATAAGTGTTTATAGGGATATTTTAATTAGCTTCTTTGAGTCCTGCATTTACTAGTTTTGGGTTTCAATGTAGCCTACTAATCTAATCCAATCATTAACAAAGAGTGAAGAGGCTGTAGGGTGTGTTTAATCCTTATACCTTATGTCTGTTCAAAATGTTAGACAATCTACAATAATCAAACTATGTGCAGCTATGTTATGTGATCTTACTGCCCTGATTATTGCATACCCTATAATACCATGATTTTTATTCTAACATTAATAATAAATGATAAACAAAACTGAAATGTGTGTTTGTCTTATTTATCTGCCATATATAAAAGCTGCATTTGAAAATAAAGTTCAATCCAGGGTGTATGGTAATGCTGTGTGGCTTTCAGTATTCCCTAGAAAGACTGCAAATCCACTGGCACCCTGACCAATACAATGTGGTTCAGAAGCTAGAGAGACAGATAGAAAGATAAACAGACAAATGGATAGAAATGTGGATGAACGCACATTATAGACTGATAACTGATCACAGGGACCTTCTGATCACGGGGCAGACACCCTAACCACAAGACCATCTCAAAAATCCTTCTATGTTCTGCAGACAAGGAAGCTCATTTCCCTTGTGGTTCTATATATATGACTTTTGGGGTAAAATTGTCTGCTTTCTGCTGATATAAATTCCCTGCTCAAACAAAGAAATAAAAAAAGGTCAGAGACAGAAAGCACAAAATAATAAAGCAATTAAGCAAAAGCAATTCCCACATACTCTACAGATATAGTCTATATTATTTAACACGTAGTCCCTCTGAAGGAGGTTGAAACCTTCATACACCCATAAAAGACCCTTGGTACAGAGAATGCCTTACTTGTGAGTTAAGATCTCCAAGGATTTATCTTGGTCTGGAAATACTCTCTCGTTTCTTCCTTCTACAGGATCACCACTGAATGCATCCTGACTTGTGTCTAGGCTAGGATGACAATCAAGGACTCTAGTCACCCAAACCACAACCTGTTCTCACAACTGGCAAATGCTGCTACAGCATGAGCACCAACACAGCACGCTTCAGAAGGACTTCTTTCCACAGGGCTCTGAATGAGTGAATGAGACCGGTGATCAGGCACAGTTTCTTTTAGTTCTGTTTCATGGACACACACACTCACACACATCCAGTGGCACCTACAAAGATCTGAACTATTCTTTCCAACATCCCACACCACAACTTTCGTGTACATAATAGCTGTATAACACACAGATGCACTTGGATATTATCTGTACAATGATATTCATTATCTTCACTGTTGTGTGTTTTATGTCTTACATGTATTAGGTGGCTTATGTGTCTTTGCTCTTTGCAATGTTTGCACAGCTCGGGGCAAGAATTATACACAGGAACTCTCTGTTATGCGACAAATAAAGACTTGAACATACTGTAAATTAACAAGCCAAGGCATAATAAAATAAATAATAGTGCCAGGGTATTTTTGTAATTTATATGGGAATGAAATAGCGAAGAAATACGAACATATAATGCATATATACTTTAAAGTACGGCGAGACTGAGAGTTTCAGTTTCGATGAATCCACATCCTGGACAAAATGCTAGTTATGAGCGGCCTCTAGCGCCCGATATAACAAGCGTGAAGAATATGAACAAAGTGAATAACAAACAAAACCAAACAGAAATATATAAAACCATTAATTACGGTTTTTTTTATGCCATACACTACTGTGAATATATTTTAATTCGCTAATCTGGCCCTCGGCAAAACCCACCAAGTAAACAAACAAATAAACAAATATTCCCGTTTGGAAGGTTTATATTGGGTGTATTACGGTAGCTGCTCTCTAATACCAGTTATTATGGTAACGATGTCGCTTCGCTTATGTGTCCGGAAGTGTTTTTGAAAGCTCGGCCAAATTCCGAATTGCTTTCTCGTTCCCTCTAATCGCGCACTACTTAGGGTTTGAGCGAATGATGTGTGCAGGCTAAGTAGTGATAAACGTGCGTGTCAATAAGTAAGAGATTTGGGATCGAGCCGTTGTCAAACCGACGGTCCAGAGTTGGTTACGGAGGGACCGGGGGAGAGTTTGGTGAGGACTGGCGCCGGTTTAACGGGACTCCTCCGGTATGGGCCTGTTAGCGCGCGTGCGGAAGGAATGGTTCATTGTCGGTATCACGCTCGCGATCGCTTCGGCCAAGCTCGCGCCGTCTGTCGGGGTGAAAGGAGGTGAGTGAGGGAGAGTTTCAGCATGCCTGGTTTTACACGCCATAAACTGTTTACACGTTTCCTGAGTTTATAACTAATTAATTACGTTCCTAAATTACTGAAAATAAATTATGACCTTAAAAGGTACTGACCGGAAAACTGAGATTTAGATATTTTTTTTTCAACAGTAATAGTTTATTCTTATCACCTTTCTTCTTCTTCTTCTTCTTCTTCTTATTCTTATTATTATTATTAATATTAATAATAATAATAATAATAATAATAATAATAATAATATTATCATTATTATTCATGAGTGTCTGTGAAACACATTATACCAATTTATTTAGCATTTTTTGCCAATTTGCAATTACACATGAATATTCATAAGGAAGACCCCAGTACTCATTAATATTCATGAGTTGAATCAGATGAGTACACCTGCCCACAATACTGAACTATTAGAGGTTCCAGAGTGTGATCACTATCATGACATTTGCTTTTTTATTAATACATTTCTGTAATGTTGCTTCCCTCATCTGCTTTCCTTCAGGTCCTCTTAGGCCTGAGATCACCATCACCTACATAGCAGTGTCAACCATCTTCTTTAACAGCGGTCTGTCCTTAAAGACTGAGGTAGGGTGTGTGTGTGTGTGTGTGTGTTTGTTCACAGGGTGTTGACTCTAAGGGTGGGCAATATAAACCATTTTTTGGAGTACTCACATTCAAGAGAACTTTTTTCAGTTCATGTTACAGTTATACTGCAAGTTTGGAGTGGAAAAAAGGAGTTCTGGATTGTGATTGGTCAGAAGATGTTGATTTATTTTATATAAAAGCAGCTCTTACAGTAGTGCAGCTGTAATCATAGGTTTATTTAGGATTAATGTTCTCGTTTTAATAAATGATCTTTTCTGTGGACTTGTACAGCAGACGCTTCATGTGAAAAGATAAAAAAAAAGTGTGTGCTTGTTGATTTGCTGAGTTTTCTTCTGTAAGGAGACATCTGTTTACCTGTTTAGGACTCTCCAGTGTCAGTGCTTTGTACCAGTCAGAAAAATTTGCTATCATATGCAAGCATAGAATGATCTAAATGTAATAGAAATGTGACTTTCTCTCTCTCTCTCTCTCTCTCTCTCTCTCTCTCTCTCTCAGGAGTTGGCGAGTGCTCTGATGCACGTGAAGTTACATCTGTTTGTTCAGACATTCACTCTGGTGTTTTTTCCTGTGGCCATCTGGGCTCTTCTCAAAGTCCTGGCACTCACTGCTATTAATGAATGGCTTCTCAAAGGGTAGCCACACACACACACACTAATGCTTGTTCATGTAATCAGTCTCTGGGGCTCTTCAGCTCTTCGTCACTGCCACGCTGACCTTTTTTCCAGTCTCCTCCCCTCCTCCCTCTCCATGTCTATCAGTTTGAATGGCCTCTCTGTCTGCAGGTAGCTGTGCTCCTGCTTCATTACTTTGTGTCCTCCTGGAGTTCACAGAGTTAAATTTGTACCAATGTATGAACTCGTTTACATGGAGAAGCACGACGTTCCTTCAGAGCTGCTCTGTCTCTCTGAAATCGGCAAACATTGTACTGTTCTCAATAGAGATTTCAAATGCGACTTTTTTCCTATAATACACTTAATGTATATATGTGTAACACATATAGAGTTCTTATGCTGCCAGTTTATTAGATGCCTTGTTGCTAAACTCCTTGGCCATTTTATCACATATAGGTAACTTACTGACTGTAGTCCACTTGTCAATCCAAAAAGAGCAGCAGATGTTATCCTAGTGCTTGTATGAGTATGTATGCCATATAACTAGCAAGACTTTTTGCTCAGGAATTAAAATTGTTGTACCACAGCACTACTACTTTTCTAAAATCTGATTGAAGGAGTCTCCGGTGTCCAGTGTCGGTATTTATAGCTACTGTAACATAAGTGAGAACAGGAACTAACTTGTTTCACAGACGTCTACAGCATTAGTGTAACTCTAAATGGATCATTTATAATAATTTGCTTTGTAAAGGATGGCAAATTGCTGTAGTGTAAGAGCAATAAATCCTCACTTATTTCACCATAGTGAGTTTGCTTTTTTTCCTGGTTAGGTCTAGTCCCGGTGTTCAAGACCAGACCGTCCCAGACCAATAGAAAGGAACCAGGAACCCTGGAACCTACAGCATTTCAGGCACTACTTTTGGCCCAAAGTGGAAAAGGGAGCTAATGAATACTGAATACTGGACCTGTCAAGAAAACTGAGCTCATATTTTTATCTTCTTAAACCAAGCACTGACTACATTCATATGGGTGTGGCATATTTGATCGACAGCTTACGTCACCAATCGGATCCAGCAGCGTGATAGAACAGCATCTTCCCATCGCTGATTTGTAACAAAAGCATAATTGTGAAGTGATTATGTGTGTAGAATGACTTGCATGTTGCCTGATCACTGAGGAGCCGGTGTTCAGTGTTGTGTGTGCTGTGTTGTGTGTTTGCGCAGGTTACAGACGGTGGGCTGTATGCCTCCTCCTGTGTCCTCTGCTGTCATCCTCACCAAAGCTGTTGGCGGAAACGAGGTGAGAGAGCCCTATTATGATTTCTTGAACTCACTGAAGCATCTTTATTTAACCAAAACATTTTTCAAACTGCAAATCGCAGGTTTGTATCAATACCCTTGTTCTAACACGTTAACGTTTCTGTAGTCATTCATATGGTGACCTGGACGGTTATTTAAGATTTATGGAGTGCTCTTCAGAACAGATGAGTTCATGTTTTGCTGGTTTCTTGGTGTTATTAACTTCAAGAAAGAGGGAAAAAAAGAGAGAGGCTGCTAAGGGAACAAATGTTTATAGCTGCTATAATGTAAGCGAGAACAGGAATTAGTTTCATAGATGGTCTACAGCATTAAACATCAAATGTTTCAGGGTGGTAACAGTAACTCTGCTTCATCACACCATTCCGTCACTGATTATTTTTATGGCATGGAGTGATTTATTCCTTACCTAACATACCTTGTGCAAGTTTGAGTGCCAGTTAATCAGCATGCTGTTGTTTTTACAGGCTGCAGCCATTTTCAACTCAGCGTTTGGAAGCTTTCTGGTAAGAGCTCATCATCCGCTGTATAGTCAAAGCATTTCAGGACTCAGAGATCAAATCAAAAATAAATAAAAATGTTTTGCCCATATGAAAACAAGTGTGTGTCCTGCAGGGGATCGTCGTCACACCGCTGCTGCTGTTGCTGTTCGTGAGTAAAGTTGTTAATCAACTGCTTATGACTTTGAATTAAAAATGCACACTGCTCATATATTTCTTTCATCTGCCTGCTTTTGTTTGTTTTTCTTGGGTGGAGGTTCTGAATCTGCCTTTCCTTAAAATACACCATTTTGTGCAGCTTTACAGTTACAGCACACAACTACAGGTATAAGTCAAAGTAAACACGGTGTTTAAATAAAATTCCCCATTTGGATGTTTAAGATCCTGCTTTTAGTCACCTAACAAGTTTCTTCAACATATTGTCTGTATGATGCTTGTGTCACACAGTGTAGGAAAAGAGTTTCTGAACAAACCTGTTATTTTAACCATGTTGTGTTTTTACATTGTGGATCAAAAGTGTATTTAAATATTTTACTGTATATTTATACTGTAAACTAGCAGTGTACAGTATGTCCTAAACTGATATTCTGATATTCCATTAGTAAGCAAGGTGTTGTTGAGTTGTTGTTTTGGCGACTGTCAATTGGACATTTTATAGCATTGTTATGTTACACCCTATGTAGCATATGTGGAATGTGAAGAGAAAAATGATTGGGATTCAGATCAGATGTGTGTTAAAGGCACTTACAGTACATATGTACACACATGCACACACACACAGTCATGTCTCTTATGAGGGCCTTCCACAGTCATAATTACTAATACAGCTAATTAATGCTATGCCTAACCCCAACCCTAACCTCAGTAATGAAATTATTTTTGTTAAACACTACAACGAATAAACCCACTTTCCTTAGAGGAACCAGCAAAATGTCCCCACAAGGTCAAAAATATCAGATATTCTTATCAAATATTTCAGTTGGTTAACACAAAGATATGAAAACATGGTACTCACACACACACACACACTAAACACTAAAACACACTATAGCTCCTGTATTTTCTATGGTACAGCTGCTTACATGCTTTTAACAGAAAAAGAAAAAACACTGGCATGTGACTCACTCTGTAACCATAGCAACACTCTTACCAGTCCTAACTAGTATCAGCTAGCTAACTAAACTGCCTAGCTTGCTCCCTAGATTAGATTTCTTATTCTCACTATCTATACATGCTGATTGGTCAAGAGGTTAAACACGCTTAATGTTACAGCTCAGCACTTTTATAAAAGCTCACTGAAAAAAAAAAACAACACACATACTATATACCTGAGCTCTCTGTGCTGTGGCACAACGTTCATGGTCACAGTCCCTTTCAGAGAGACAGACTGGAGCCAGCACTCATAACAATTCCAGCACCTGCTTTGATTAAAAACTCCATCGAGGCCATGTAGAGACAAATCAGCATGGAGCTGTGACAGTGGAAAAAGTGGCCATTATTTTCTTCATAGTTATTGATCATGGTTGTGAAATTGATAAGTAACTGTTGGGGAACATGAGAAAGTAACATGAGGGAAATCACCATGTGAAGTGTTGTGTGTTGTGATAAAGCAGAGGACTAGAGAGTTTGTCAGTATGTCTAGGTTTTAACTGAAGCCTTTTACACCACAGCATAACAAATAAAGCCTTAATTCACCCCAGTTACATGTGTCAACTTCAAGTTGCTAGTTGGTGTTGAAATCTTTTTATACACTGAAGTACCAGAAAAACTGAATACACAGCAACGCCACCTATGCACCTCAGTGGTTTCATCTGCCAGTGTGTATACAAAGCGATAGACATCTATGGAAGCTTCTAGAGCTGTTTCCGCCATGTGAACAGCAAGTTATCACAATTTTGCGATTTTCAACGTGGGTTAATTGTTGGAGCTCGTCAGACGGGTCATAGCATTTTGGATTTTCATGTATGAGCATTTCAAGGGTGTACCGTGACTACAAGAATTCTGGTAAAACCTCAAACTTCTGACAGCAGCGTGGCCATAAAAAGACACTGGGTGAATGTGAGCAGCGTCGACTGACAAGAATCGGTTCACGCGATAAGTATGCAACACTGCCTCGTGTAACATACAGGCATTCAACGCTGGGGCCTCAACAAACATCAACATGAGGACTGTGCAAAGTTCCCGTGGGGGACCTACAAAGTATTAACTGCTATACCAGTTTTTCTGGGACTTTATTTTATGATAATAGTGTGCTATGATCACTTTCACACAGAAAACGTACAGTAGCTAGAAGAGAAAAGTGATCGGGATTTGGATACACCACGTACGTGTAAAAGGCATTTAAATTGTACAGTCAAGCCTGAAATTATTCATACCCCTGGCAAATTTTGACTTAAATTTACTTTTATTCAACCAGCAATTTT
>JAOVYV010000017.1:15617691-15628021 GCA_025674545.1 Hassar affinis | reverse complement strand
GCCATCTCCACATCATTGCATTCAGTTTTTATTCACAATTTGTTTAGTGTCCCAACTTTTTTGGAATCTGGTTTGTAAATTACGAATTATGTTTGTCATTGAAAACACTGAAAATCTGTTCTTTGTCCTTTTGACTGTTACATAAAAGGTCAAATAAATGAACAAATTACAGATTTCAGATTTTATTGCATTTTCAGAAAATATTTTGAAAATGGGGTTTGTATTATTGTATTATTGAAATGGAAAAAAATAGGGAAAAATTGTCCTGAATCTTATAATATTTTTTAGAAAATGTGTAGAATGTTTAATGTTAATGTTTAGTAAAATAAAAAAAAAAAAGAATTGTAAAAGTAACATTGTACACTGACTCTCCTATTAAATAAATAAATAAATAAATATTAAAATAAATTAAAATCGTATCAGTCAAAAAACAGATATTTCATTTATGTATTTAAAAGGGTATTTGTTCTATGTATTTAAATGTAAAGTAAAATGTTAAATAAAAGTACAGTGTAATTGCATGCACTTGTTATAAGTATAATGAAATTATACATTTTGTAAAATGTAAAAATGTCTTTTATATTTAACATTACATTATTGTGATACATATTATGTATCATAGAACTGGCTACAGTGATATAACATTTTTGTCTCTTCATGCACCCTTAAAGGCATTAACTAATAATAAATATATTATTCTATTTTTTATTATTTAAATTGAATGAATGGTTCCTCTGTACAGTACATTTTATATTTATTGTTTATTACATATATTTAAAATATAAAATAAATGACTCTAACCTGAGATTTTCATCAGATTGTTAAATGAATTTAAACAAGTTAATTAAAACTGCACCCACAATAATTTTATACAGATTGATGAAGACAGTCAATTGTGTGTTGTCTGGAACAGTGACTGATTCCTGGAGTGTGAGAGATACCTTCAGGATTGTCCATTGGCTCCAGCGGATCAGACAGAGAGCGCTGGAGTGCTGCAGACGGCTCCGGGTGGAGAGTTGAAGGTGCAGCGGGTGTGTGTGATGCGCTGGGAATGTGTGTGGATGTGTATGTGGCTGTGGTTGGAGAGACACTCACAGCAGGTGTGTGTATGAGTATATTTGAATAGCGTGCATGCTGGGATGGAGCTGGTGTAGACTTGTGAACAAATTGTGTGAGCGTTTTTAGAGTTACCAAGGAAACGCCACGTGAGGTGCGTGTTACAGTTGCTGAATGTGTGTGTGTTTTTGGAGTGTGTGTTGTTAGTGAACAAGACATGGGTGTGGTGTTGGGTGATGTGTGTGTGTGCATGACTGGTGTAGGAGTGTGTGTCTGTGTTTGCACTTGTGTGTCAGTGATGCTGTTTCTTAGAAAATGTGTGGGAAAATCTGGGCTGTTGTGTGTGTGAGTGTGTGTATGAAGAGGATTCTTTAAACTTTTGGTGGGGTATGTGTGCATGTGTTTATGTGCTGTTGTGTATAGTTGTGTGTGTGTGGTATTTCTAGGGTCATGTAAGCTTGAGTGAGTGGTGTGTTGGGGCAGTGTAGTGTGTGTGGGGAAGTTACTCCTCAGTGTGTGTGTGGTGTTTGAATATTCCCTGTATGCTTGTGCAGAAGTGTGTGTTTGTGTGAGGGCTGATTTCGTCGGAGATGCTGGAAGGAAAAAGACAGACATTGAATGTGTGTGTGTGTGTGTGTGTGTGTGTGCGTGTTAGAGAAGATACACATTTATGTTATGATTATATTTCATGTTATATACAAAGATTTACAGCTAAATGTCACAATATGTGACTTGATGTGGCAGCAAAATGTGAAGATACGGAAGAAATCTTCAGCATGGTAATTAACATTTTATCTCCAACGCAAGATTTAAATCTTATATATTAAATTCCATGTTTGCATTTTCAGCTTTCATTGACATGTTGCTCTATTTCCCCTTCGGGAAAAGGTACCAAAGCATTTGGGCCTTGCAATCAGACTGTGTAATATTTCTTATACATCAGACTCCTGAATAATGAGTGACTGGACACAGATACACACACACACACCGCACAACCTTCTAAGTGTTCACTGCTGCTACTGATCTGCACTTTATTTTCCTTACGTCTTTCACATCACAACTGTGTACCAGTCACCACCTCGTCTGCACTGTTTTGTATTGTCTGTACTGTGTGTTTTGTCCTGCATTGATTTGCACTCACTTGCACTCACTTGCACACATGCATTTTATGTAGTCCTGTGTAGTCACGTGTAGCACCTGTAGGCTACCTGCTGTGACATCAGAGTGGGACACAATGGCTCCCTTCTCACAGGAATAGTGCAACTACAACACCAACCACCAGAATACACTGTCACAATGCCATAAATACACTGAATTACCAGAAAAACTGGTATAGCAGTAATAGTTGGTAGGTCCCCAACAGGATCTTGGAGGGAACGTTGCACAGTCCTCACGCTGATGTTTGTTGAGGCCCCAGCATTGAATTCTTTTTTTTTTTTTTTTTTAATAATTTTTTTAGGAACAATTTGCATTATCATACAGTCAATAACACTACACCCACCAACACAACAATCTACAAACCAAGCAAGAAAAAAGAACACAGAAGAAACAAAAAAAGAAAAAAGCAGAGAAACTCACATAGCAGTCTACATCACTACCCAACAAAACAAAATCCAAAGCTCACCAGCCCCACCAAACACTCACACACTCAGACATACACATACGCACATACAGAGACACACACACAAACTCACTCAGGCCACCTGAAAGCAGGAGGAAAGGGGGGAAAAAGTAGAATAAAAATAAACTAAATTAGAATAAGTAAAATAAAACACCAAAACAAAAACTAACTAAATAAATAATAATAATAATAAAATAAAACAAATAAAATAAATAAGTAGGTAAATAAGTAAATAAATAAATAAAAATAGATAAATAAAAAGAGGTCAGTCAAGATTGAGACACTTTAAAGATTTTAAATATGAAATAAAACTCTGCCACCTTCTGAAAAATGAACCGATATTGCCTCTGGTGGAGCAACGTATCTTTTCCAATTTTAGGAATAACATAGTATCTCTCAGCCACTGTGAAAGTGTTGGTGGTTAAGCCGATTTCCAAAGCAGCAAAATACAGCGTCTAGCTACCAATGAAGTAAAGGCCAAGACCTTCAGCTGCTCAGTATTAAACCTAGTGCAATCCACTGGAACACCAAAGATCGCTACAGCTGGACACACATCAATCTTGGCACCAAGGATTTTTGACATGGTAGCAAAGTAACCCCGCCAGAACTCACCTAATGCTGAGCAAGTAAAGAACATATGGCTTAAATTACAAGGAGAGACATGGCATCTATCACATGAGTCATCAACCCAGCATTGAATTCTGATGTTACTTGAGGCAGTGTTACACGCCTATCACATGAAATGATTCTTGCCAGCTGACGCTGCCCACGTTCACCCAGAGTGAGATTACGGCCACACTGCTGTCAGAAGTTCGAGGTTTTGCCTGAATTCTGTAGTCACGGTACACCCTTGAAATGCTCATACGGGAAAATCCAAACTTTGCTTCTACCTCCAAAATGCTATGACCCATCTGACAAGATCCAACTATTAAACCTCATTGAAAATGACAAAATCGTGATAACATGCCACTCTCATGGCAGAAACAGCTCTTGAAGCTTCCACAGATGTCTATTGCTTTATATACACACTGGCAGACGCAACCACTGACGTGTGTAGGTGACGTTGCTATGGATTTTGCATGGGATCAGAGCACTTCAGTGTATTTAAATGTCAAAACATATTTTGTGTGTTTCAGGGTGGATTTTAACTTTTATGTTCAGCTTACTAAAGCAAGTCATGAGTGCAGCGTGAGGCAAAATAAAATTATGGTTTGGGAAATGAAAATATGTTTTCCATTACCCGAGACATTCTGCAGTCCAGTATCATGTCCAGCACGAGTCTTCCAAGTCCCATCATGTACCACTGCTGAGTGGATCCGAGTCCAGTAAATAAAATAGGAGTGAACCACTGTGATACTGGAAAGAAAAGACAATATTAGATAATATAATAGTGCCTGTTGGGATGGAGTATAGTGTGTGTGTCTGTGCATGCATCTCACTAGAATCTCAGGTCTCCACTGGGCTGAGCCGGAGCCCTCCAGGTGAACGACAGGTTCCTCTTCAGCAGCTTGTCGGAGTGTGTGACTGTGTCTGCAGTGGACAGGCAGGAGAGTGTGTGTGTTCCTGGCGGGTGGAGTGTAAACTCACCTCCAACCACTCGGTCTTCCACTACAGTACGTGCGTGCAGCAGAAGACCCATAAACGCACGAGAGCTGCGCACACTCACTGAAAAACACACACAGAGAAAGAGAGAGGGATGTGCCTGTATGAGTACAGAGTGAAAGCTTTATCCTTGTAATATAGCACAGTGTGTGTGTGCGTGTGTGTGTGTGTGCTGACCATGTTTTTATATCTTTGCGGGGACCAAATGTCCGCACATGGATAGGAAAATATGATATTTTTGATTTCTTACTGGTCCCCTAAGGAAAGTGTTTTTTTGTTGTAGATTTTTTTTCAAGTTTTTAAGTTTTCATTACTTACAAATATACTTTTGTATAAAATCATTATGTCAATGGAAAGTCCTCACAAGTATAGCTGTGTAATACTGTAATACTGTGTGTGTCCATGTGCGCGTGTGTGTGTGTAAATACCCATGAGTGTGTGCTGCGGTAGATAGACTGTGCGGCTGATGTGTATGGTCACTGCAGTTGATGAGTGTGTGTGCTGCGGGTGAGCGCTGATGTGTCCAGGCTTCATGTCCATGCAGGCAGCTGTTGAAGCTCCGCGTGAAAAACACACACACTGTGCGGGCAACACACTCAGACACACACACACCAACAACGCTGCCTTCATTAGCTTCATCTGCATCCACACACACATACACACACACATATAATGACAAATAAGCTCTTCATTCTCTGCAGTCCCTTTTGATATTACATTATATTATTAATTTAAGAAGAAACTAATCAACAGCAGGATGCTGTGAAGAATCACAGTTTCAGTTACTACCACCAAGTTAATTATTTTCCTACAACAGCACGTCCAAAGGGTTTTATTCCTCTCATACCACAGCAATTTATCAACAGTTCAATTTTTCCCATTTATTTATAAAAAATTACTTTTTATCCATTAATACTTACACAAAACAAGTTAGTTCCTGTTCTCACTTACATTATCGCAGGCATAAAGGCATAAGATTACACATATTTCCTGGTAAAGCTGTTACTATGGAAACGATAACGTATTAGAACAAGCACATTAATATAAACCTGTGATTTGCAGTTGCATTATTGTCAAGCTGCTGTAAAATTAATCAACACCTTCTGACCAATCAGATTGGCTGTGGTATAAACATTTTTTAATTTTGCTTGAACTTACCCCAGAATGAGCGTCACTGTTTCACTAGCTCTCCCTTTCTCTGATTTTTCTTTTGGTCTCTATGCTTTTCAGGACCAGGATGTGTAACAGCTGCTGGACAGGAACCACATCCTCATCTATATTCCACTAATCCCTTCTCTCTCTCGCGTACACACACGTACACACACACACACACACACACACACACACACACAGACACACACAAAGCCAGGCCAGACAGATGCACCAGTTTACTATTTACACTAAATCATCATCAACATATCAATACACTCCACTTTTTGATTGATGGCTTGATTGAAAACTCTTCTTCTTCTTCTACTACTACTTTGATCTCTGAGTCTATGGCAGTGTGGTGGAATTATTCTTGTAAATGTAGGGTGATATTTAACTTGTAGGTGGTTAAAATGTGTTCAAAGCTTTCTATGGGCTGCTATAGACTTCCTTATCAAAGTTTAATACTACTATTAATGTTTCATAAACTGAACAATTTTTCCATAACTTCCAAGCTAATTTGAAGTCTTCAAACAGGACATGAAGCCATTTCTCATGTTGATGATTTCTCAGCAACATTTTTACATCATAAACATCCAACTTATCACATATGTTACGCAACATGACATAACCTTAACAAACAAGCTGCAAGTTTGTTAGCAACTTGGACGTTTCGGATGTCTCCTAATGGCTTCTGGTCTTCCTGATTGCGGAGGGAGTGGGGCTTAATCACGGCTTGCAGCTATATTTTTTTGTAATAATAATTAAACAACAAACACTATCACCACTTCAACTACTGTCTACCATCCATCCAGAATTATACTATCTAATTATAAATACTAATTATATCTAATATCTCCATGAAAAGAGCCCCATGAAGACATGGTGTGTTAAGTTGAGCAGTATGAGTCATAGAATGACAGTTAGTGACAGTCATAATGACTCACTTCAGTGACTCAGTTCTTTTTGAATAACTTGTTTGTGTAAACCGAACTACAAAAGTTGTGATACCCATAACTGTTATATGGCCAAAGGTTTGTGGACGACCGACTGACCATCAGACCCATATGTGCTTGCTGAACATCCCATTTCCAGATTTATTCCCCTTTGTTATAATAAGCTCCATTCTTCCAGGAAGGCTTTCCACTGAATTTTGGAGTGTAGCTGTGGGGATCTGTGTTCATTCAGATACAAGATCATTGGGTGAGGAGGTCTGGGGTGCAGTCAAGGTCGGAGCTCTATGCAGGACACTCAAGTTCTTTTACTCCAATCATTTCTTCATGGTGTGTACTTAGTAGTAGTAGTAGTAGTAGTAGTAGTAATAATAATAATAATAATAATAATAATAATAATAAGTTGCATTTATATAGCACCTTTCACAAACCCAAGGATGTTTTACATGAAGAGGATTTGTTGGATCTTAGAAGAAGACAGTGTAGAATAGTTACAGAGAGATTGAGGCAAATAGTTCCAGAGTTTTGGGGCAGCAGCACTGAAAGATCTGCTCCACATGGTAGTGAGTTTAGGATCTAAGAGAGCGAGAGGGAAGACTGTATGAGTTCAGTGAGATATGTAGGAGTGAGACCATGGAGAGCCTTGAAAGTGAGAATTTGTAGTGAATCCTACAGATAATGGGTAGCCAGTGTAACTGCAGAAGGACAGGTGTGATGTGTGCAGAGTGTTTAGTAGACTAGAGGATTCTCCAAACCACAACACAGTGCACAGGGATACTGTCATGTTGGAGCAGGTGTGGGCCACTTAGTTCCAGTGAATGGGTAATTGTAATTTTACAGCATATAAAGACATTCTATACAATACAACCGTGTACTTCCAGCTTTGTTGCAACAGTTTGGAAGCATATAAGTGTGTGCTGATCGGGTGTTCACATACTTTTGGCCATATCGTGCTTTGCAGGCAGTGCATCGTGGAATTTTGTTTTGGATGGTGTGGTTTGGACAAAGATATTAAACCCATGGGCGTCGCTCTTAAGAAAAGTCGAGTCGACTCAGAAGAGTCGAGTCTCTGAAACGAGTCGAATCCGTAAAAGGAGTGAATCAAACACAGCTGTCAATTTTGAAACACGGCTAATAAAGTTTCAGTGTTTCAGAATGACTTGTGGTAGATTTAATCCAGCTCTTCCATGCTGCTTTCCTGCTCAGTAGCTTTTTTCTTCGCCGCTCCCCTTCCACTGGTTTATCAGTGAAACTTTCCTTTGTCCATCGGCGTTTCGCCGAAAACGAAAGTGACTCCTAAACACTCCGGGTGTGTGTGAGAGTGTGTGTGAGTGTGTATGTGCGTGCCGGCTTTATTTGTCTGACTGTTCAGTATGTAGCTCAGAAATATAAGAATTTCCAGCGCAAACACCCACTGTACATGATTGTGCCGTCATGGAGAGTCGTGCAGGAGCGAGCATGCAGCAGAGCGAAGAGAAAAGTGTGGAGAAACTCATGGACGAGCACCTGAGAGCGAACGGACTCTACCGCAAGAGGATAGCCAAGGACGGTTCGTGCTTGTTCAGAGCCGTGGCTGAGCAGGTCAGTGCGCCCCGAAACTCCAGCCCGAGCTCATCACGACTGGCGGATAAAAGCCGCTCTGCTCCTCACGCTGTCCTCACTCCGACTGTAACAGAGCCGCGTCCCTCTGCACGCCTGCAGACCCAACAATATCCAGCACTAATACCTCGCTAGCTCCCTGAGTGGTTCATTACATCGTTCTAACGCTTAACATGTAGCTAGCAAGCTAACAAACAACAGAGTTATAATCATAACTGTCATTTTATTCGTTGCCACGTAACTGATTGGTTATATTAGTTTGCTTCACTAGCTATCATTGAACTCTGAATCATATACATACATATATATTTTTTGTTTTGTCTGTCTTCTTGCATTACCATGTAACATGACTGGCAAATTAGCTTAGCGACTCTAGAGGCGTTAGCAAGTTGCTTATAGCAACCCAGGGCAACATGTTGACATTAGCCTAGCCTAGCCTAGCTTAGCCTAGCCTAGCTTAGCTATATAGCCAACCTGCACTGCATGCTGCGTTATGGTTACATTACGTATTGATGATAAAATAATATAGAGACATATTGAGAGATGTTGAGGTTCTTGGAGGTTTGTTCACTGATTTGGGAGTCATTAGCTGTTATTTCGTCTCTTGTTAGAACTTAGTTAAGAGTAAAGTGAAGGGTTGAACAGGATTAGTTAACTTTAAGTACATAAACCTAGCACAAAAAGTAAGGACATTTGTTTGGTGGATTATTTCTTTGTTGTAACAGTGCTTCTTGGAAGTAAATCTTTGGAAAAGCCTGTTAATTTCCCTTTTAAATGGTGCCACATTTGTAAGGAACATGCATTTGTGGGATGAGGAGCAGAGTTGAGAATGTGGGTTGCAGCCATGAAAAATGTAACAAAAAATCCTCCCTGGGCGTGCTGTTCGTGTTGGCTGCCGTTCCACAGCAGCAGGAGGAGGAGGAGCCACGATGTTGTGGCTGTGTGTGGTTCTTCCACATGCTACTGAGGCTCCTGTTTGTTAAATTAATAAATTGTTAAATTGCCAATATGTCTTGTTTCCTCAAACTTCAACCCATGTACTCAGCTCTGCTGCTCATCCCACAAATACATGTTCCTTACACCATTTAAAGGGATATTTACAGGCTTTCTAACAGTGTAAGATTTATTGCCAAGAAGCATTGTTACAACAAAGAAATAATCCACTAAACACACTAAATTTTGTTACTTTTTGTGCTAGATCAGGCCCTGTTTGGATGTGATTTGATATTGGACCATGTGCAGGTGGAAGGTACAGATGTTAGCTGTATCAGCAAGCTAATAACTAAGCATATGGACTCAACCATAAATATACATATAATAAAATAGATAACATATAATGAATATATGGAAAAGCTGTAAAGCTGTAAGATACCCTGCTGAACTCAAAGTCCATTTATGTAATTGTGTAGCAGTATCTTAACATAATTAGTTGCGTTTGCATTATTAGAGTTCAAAATTCTTTCAATAAATGATCCAGCTTTCAAACATGGCGGGTGTGGCCTATAGTGGGTGGAGCAACATCACATTATTGCTTGTTAACATCATATTTTTTTTAAGATACTGAAAATTTTAAACCCTAGCTCTAGTGGAGTAAATCTTTCACGCAGTAAACGTGATCAGGTACGTGACTGAGACGTATGAGGTTTATGTCTCCATCATCCTTGTGTCTCCATCACATCTCAGGTGCTGCACTGTCAAGGTCTGCACACCAGGGTCCGGGCCGAGTGTGTGAAATACCTCCGACAGAAACGTGACCTGTATGAGTCGGTGTGTGAGCCATAACTGTTCTCATTATATTTATACACATATGTGTGTGTGTGTGTGTGTTTTGAGAGAGCGAGAGAGACTATCAGATCTATTTTGTGTGCATTTAGTTCATAGAAGGTGACTTTGAGGAATATCTGCACAAACTTCAGGATCCTCAGGTAACAAAACAATTTGGAGGTATTAAACCCTACTCTCTGTATTTATGTATTATTTAAAGTGCAATGCAATGATTCTTATGAGTCTTATCAGGGCCCAACCAAGTTAGAACTGTATTTAGCTTTATTACATGTTCAGTTTTGGTTTCGTTTTTTGCATTAATCGGCCTGTAGGAGAGGCTTGTAATCATTTTTACTTTTGTTTTTAATGTCAGACCTCATCGTTTAAGCATGTACTGTTCAGTGGGTTAAAATCCCAAGACAGCCGAGGGGCATCGGGTTTTCTTTATCAAGCTGATTACAATAAATTTATTCGTAAATCCTTCGCAGGAATATGGTGCTCATGAGAATCCAGTTCAGAAAAATGTTCATATGGTACAAGAGCCCCTGTGATCAATCATGTATAATTTTGATATGATTTATTCATA
>JAOVYV010000017.1:15596372-15606910 GCA_025674545.1 Hassar affinis | reverse complement strand
ACTGTTAAAATAAAGCTGGCATAAAATTATGAGATGTTTCATTTATTTTTTTGTTATAAAACTTTTAAAGTCAGTGGTGATCAAATACTTATTTCCTCCACTGTATGTAGCCTGTAGGTGTAGTGTAAAGGTATAATCACTGTTGGACAGGTATCTGCAGGGGCGCTTTTACTATGTGTACTGCCCAAGTAATTTTTAACCTGCAGTATAGACATGTGCTATACAGGAATTCTGTAATAGAGAGGGAAATAGTGAAAGCACATGGAGCAGAGAGAGATTTGTTGCTTACACGCAACAAATGTAATCTATTTGTGATTCCCACAAATTAAGCCTATACTTTATTTTGCCCACAGGCATACATGTATCAGATGATCCCTCCGGTTATCTATCTGGCACCACTGGTTCAGGCCTACCACCACATGCAACTCAAAATTTCTCCTCCTCCTATATCCTGGCAACCAGACAACAACTCTAGACCAGTTTTTCCTTCCCCTAACCCTTCACCTGCTGGGAGCACTCCTGTTAGTCATTATGAGGTAAGGGGCATGGTCCACAACCCTTCTCCGATGGAAGTTGGGGTGTTCAGCCATCAATCACTGCCTATGCAGATGCCATTGCCCATTGCCTCCCATCCCACTGTATATGCAGGTGTGCATTCAGTGCCCCCTGCTGGTCCATCACTACAGTATTCTGCCCCTCGCCCCTCCATAGGGCTTCAGCACCTCTCTGTCCCCCCTCCCCGACATTATGGGATGGAGGTCCCCATGCCGACAGTGCCACCAATAATAGAAGGAGGTCAGGGGGGTCAAAGGTCTTTGACTCCACAGGTAGAAAAACCATTTTGGGCAGGTCAGGGTCAACAGCATTCAGAGGATGTAGACATTAAGTCAGGGACTGTCCCTGTTTCCATGGAAATACAGCAGAGCAGTGGTGCTGAGGTAGTTCTGAGTGGCGGTGTTCCGAGTAAAGAGGCAGAGCCCACAGTGTTGACCAATGGAAAAAGACGAGAGAAGGGTGGTGGCTTTGTACGATCCTCATTGGAAGACTGGGAGCCAGAGAAGGTCGAGTTTGGTGAAGCAGATCTTAAAACTGCGCGGCGCTACCAGGGTCAGTCGTACAAATTTGGAAGTAGGCATGGCCAGGAAGACCGTGGAGGATTCAGGGGTCGTGGTTCACGTGGAAGGAGAGAAAATACTGGATGGGGAAGATATGATGGCCAGCTGCCTTACCACAGAGGGTCCGGTGGGAGGAACCGGGGACGGGGCTATAATAACACCAGAGCAACAGGATACCCAGGCGGGCAATTCGGACCCGCACCTGAAAGCTGACAATCACTAGTTTCTGTTGGTGTCCATTCTCATGGAACTGGCTGAGGAGTTTGTTTTTAAATGTTCTTTTTCTAATTTAAAACTTTTTCAGTGCTGTTTTCCCAGAAAGGTGAGTCCACTCTGTATATTTATGTGTTTCTGTGTGTATTAAAGGTAATAAAAGCTTGTAGCTGTGGGTGATTTTTCTCCACAGTGAAATATGGAGATAAACATGGTGCTAACCATGTACCTCTCACATGAAAAGCAATGACTGCACAGGCTTCACATTCATCTCACTGATGAACTGAATGTGACTTCGTAGATTGCAACTGAGTCTCACACATAAGCTTTTGTTTACTGCTTGATTGAACATTAACCATGCATTCATGGCCTGTTTGAATCAGTTCAGTCATATAAGAGGAAAAGTCCAAGCCCCTGTGTTTGATATCAGATATATACTGTAGATGTGGTTGGTTTTTTTTAGTGTAATGTTTTCCACTTATGAAGGAGTGATTAAGCAAAAAATTCAGAATTACACAATTTGCCACTTCCAAATATAGTCTGTTAGATAAGACAATATCCCATGTTTGCTTGTTGAATTCTGCTTTCATACTTGCCATTTTTCCACAGAAAAAGGCACTACCTGGAGCACTTTGTATTTATATGTAGAAAAGCAGTGTGCAAAATGGCAACTGTAACCATAACAACGCTACTATCAGCAAACTAAGTTGTCTAGCTTGTTCTTTAAATGTATTATCAATAATGCAGATGAAATGATGGTTGGTGTAACTGGTGATGAGATCGTCTTCACTGTAGCTTTGGAGACAAAATCAAGAGAACGAGGTGTTTGTGTTAAGCCACAGTTGGAAGTCCTGAACGTTATTTGTCTTTGGAATATTGATAGTGAAATATTTTCATTTCATTATAAATCTTATGTTTGCTCACATTCATTTTGACTCAGACTTTGCACTCCTCATTGTTCAGGAGGTAAAAGAATAAAAATGGGATTTTTTTTTTTACTTTTGGAAGAAGGTTGGGGAAAGAGAACACTGAGTATAATATCAGCCAAGGTTATACACAAGGCACACAATATGGCCAAATGTTGTGGACATCTGACCATTACACCCATATATGGGGCATCAAGAGGCCCAAACCTGTTCCAGCATTACAGTGTCCCTGTGCATAATGCAAGCGCCATGAAGACATGGTGTGTTAAGATTGGAGTGGAAGAACTCGGGTGTTCTTTACAGAGCCCTGACCTCAAGCCCACTGAACACCTTTGGGATTATCTGGAAAGCCCACTAATGAACATAGTGCTGCTCAGCCATACTCCAAAATCTAGTGGAAAGCCTTCCCAGAAGAATGGAGCTTATTATAACAGCAAATGTAGGAAAAAATCTGGAATGTTCTGGATGTTCAACAAGCATATACAGGTGTGATAGTCAGGTGTCCACAAACCTTTGACCATATAGTGTATATATACAAGGTTAATGTAGCGAACAGGTAAAAAAAAAAAAGTCACCAAAAAAACTTTTTTGCCTACAAGTTCCTGTATCTTTGAACTAAACCTAACCGTGCAGATGAACACTGGAATGTTATGAAGGCTGTCGTCTGGAACAACCAGCTTTCCACCTTCTAATGTTTAAAAGAATAATCTTGTTTCAATCATGTATATTTGTATTTATAGTCACCAACGTTTGGCTGAGAGATTCCATTACATGTTAGATTCAGTGGTAATCAGCTACATTTAGGACAAGAGGCGACATGGTGTAAATTTGCTTTCTTTGGCACGTATGGATCATGTTAACTATTTCCTGATTTGTTTTTGCATGAGAAATTGTATGCTACTGTCTCTACATTACCCTCATCTGCCACTTTAAGAAGATGCGTGTTTAGAATTAGAGCTTCATGCACTTTTATTTCTGAACCTGACCGAGGACTTGTTCAGATCAGGAAACACACATCTATAGGAAACACACATCTATAGGATGCACTGTTTGAATTAAAGCCTAACGACTGCAATTCTGTCTCTCTCTTATCTGCTGAAAGGTTGACATGCAAGTTCTCATGTAGTGCCTTAGATGTTTTTTTTGTTGTTGTTGGAGTTTCTCAGTTCTCATATTGTTGAGTGTGCCTTCCAAAGATCATGTTTGAGCAGTTTTAAATCGAGTGCCTACAATTATCACAACCAAAGAAGCAACTGGATGCAATTTTGATACAAAAATATTAATAAAGAGATGTTTGCTTTTCTCAGATGTTTTGTGTGATGTATGTTTTTATTTTCTCATAATGGAGATCTTGTTTATCTGGTTATCAAACACTCGGTGTCACAAAAAAAAGCACTAACACTGACCTGGTAACTAATCACCCTATTCGACTATTTTAACAGGCAGAACTGTAGGAGTGTTCTTTTCTCCCTTGCACATGATGGGTAAAACACAAACGCAGCCCTGCTGTTACTCGGTTGTAATTTTGTAAAATAACTTTACAAAAGGTGCAAGTGATGCAATAAATGATCAGTACAACCCCACACCTTTAACCATTATGACTTAGAATTTAGCTTGTCAAGGCAATTGATGAAATAGGAACACATCAAATTTAAATATAAAGGAACTTAAATATTCTGCATGGGCAATTTAAATCCAGGATTAATGAATGAAACGCACAAAGTTATCCTCATGGAGCTGCATTGCTATGCAAATCTCAAGATATGCACTCAATCCCTGGGAAAAATATTTAAAATTTTTGCAACACATACACTATATGGACAAAAGTATTGGTAAACCTATGCTTACACCTACAGCTTTTATGACATTCCATTCTAAATCCACAGGCATTTATATGGAGTTAGTCCCCCTTTGTAGCTATAACAGCCTCCACTCTTCTGGGAAGGCTTCTACAAGAGTTTGTAGTGTGTCTGTGGGACTTTTTGTCCATTCATCTAGAAGAGCATTTGTGAGGGGAGACTGATGTAGGACAGGAGGGCCTGGCTCACAATCTCCTTTCTAGTCCACCCCAAAGGTGTTTGATGGGGTTGAGATCAGGGTTCTGTTTGGGTCAATTAAGGTTTCCACACCAAAGTCATTCAACCATTCCTTTATGGACCTTGCTTTGTTCACCGGGCCACCTTCATGCTAAAAAGGGCCTTCCACAAACTGTTTTCCCCCTTCACTGGAACCAAGGGGCCTTGGCCAGGCTCTGAAAATCAACCCTACAGCATTATATACCTCCTCCACCAATCTCCTGGCATTCACCAACCCACTCATTCATGAGACCGCTAGATAGAGAAGCATGATTCATAACTCCAAAGAACATGTTTTCACTGCTCCAGGGTCCAGTGACGGCATGCTTTATACCGCTCTATCCGACACTTTGACATCCACATTGTGCCTCAGCACTTTATGGCCGAGTTGCTGCATCTCCTAAACATTTCCACTTTTGTCCATATAGTGTACTGTATATAGACACAAACCAGTTAAACTTGATTATTTAATAAGATGTATCATGGCAGAATGATTAAAATATTTTAATCAAACTATACACTTTGGCATGTGTCTCTCTCTCACTCCTTGTGACCAGAAAAAAAAAAAAAACACAAACAGTGATAAGATTTATTATTGGTCACCCAAAAAACAAACAGAAGTCTTATCTAGGTCCCGTTTATATACTTTTTTTTTTTTTTTTTTAAGAGTGTCCTCTCTCATCATCCACTTCAGCTCAGTCCTCTGTATGGACTGGATGCATGGGGGGGAGGGGGGTATATCTGCCAGCTCCAACTCCTGTTCACTGTTCAGCGATCTGGTCTGTTAGAGGATTAGCACTGATAAAAAGGGGGGAGAGGACGATGAATACACCTTGTTGTTTATTGGACTTGCTGGACAAAATAGTGGTGTTGATGTGTCAGTGTTCAAAGTAAACAGTCCCAGTGCTTCTTCTTAAATGATGTCACATGTTGGGAGAGGCGTGGCCCAAAGGAACGGGACCGAATTTGGGGGATATTTTGTTTATTTTGGGATTGGATGCTTCAGTCATCCAGGAAAAAGTAGTTGCCGGTCTTCTTTTGATCCACATCCTGGTTAAGTAGAGGAAAACAAACAAACAAAAAAAAATCTAAGTTATCAAAGAAGAAAGTGTTAAGAAAATGAAACAACGTGATTACAATGCTAGTCCATCAAGTATGATACAAAGTTCAAGCTATTTTTCTTTTGCAAGGCGAGTAATTTATTTAGCAGCTAAAATCTACAAAGTCAAAACACTCTCCCACTCCATGTTTGATTCACTTTCTGCACCAGAAACCCATTTTGAAATGCTCACCACACCCTTGGACCCAGTGACTGGGACTGTGGGATAGTGAGCAGAGAGAAGGCCATGTTTAAATTTGATGCAAATTACAAGCAGCAGTTGTGTAGTCTGACTGTCACCGTGACGACAGAAAATCTTCAGGGCTGATTTTCAAGAAACATGGTGGAAGGTCGTAGCATGTGCCAGGTAGAACCCATTCACCCATTACCACTTTCTTTAAACGTCGCAAAAACAATTTGTTGTGCCTGTGCGAACCCATTGTAATGGCAGTAAATGGTGTGCCACCACAACAATTATTTTATTTAATAGTCTCTCTGTGGAGAGACTGCTATGGTTTGTATACCTTGTGAAGAGCTGCTGTGTAATTCATGTTTTGCCTTCAAACATTGTGTACTTTCCGATAAGTCTGTCTTGGTGTTAGATATGCAGCTATTTGCGTTACTTTGCGTTCATTTGCATTGCAATCATTTGATAGTGGTTTACATTTACAGCATTTAGCAGATGGTCTTATCTAGAGCGACTTGCGCACAAGTGCTTACTCATTAACTGGGAATATCTAAAGCTAGTGATAGTAGTCCTGAATTCAAGCTACTGAGAGTTATGATACTGCTAGAAATTAGCCATACAATGCCTAATAACAATTACCTAGTAAAACAAGTCCTATAACCCAAAAGTATTCCTAAGCTCCACAAAACAAGTGAAGAACAAGACAGCCAATACAATAACTGCTATAAGTGTAACAGCTTTGAGTTGCTGTTCACGTTCTCAAGAGAGGTGGGTCTTCAGTCTGCGTTTGAAGACAGTGAGTGACTCCGCTGTTCAGACACTCAGGGGGAGTTTGTTCCAACACCTTGGTGCCAAAATAGAGAAAAGTCTGGATGCTTGCCTCCCCATGCATCCTGGATGACGGTGGCTCAAGTCAAGCCGTACTCGAGTCCTTCATTCTAATACATTTTGAATTATATCCGGACATATTCAAATCTGCAGCTGCAATCACTACACATAATAAAAGAGTGGACTTTTGGCTTTGGTGGAGGTCTGCGCTCTTCGATTGCCCTTCTAGTTTTGAGCGTTTCATCTCTTCTAACAACTGCATACAGACTAGCCATCTGAAAACAAGCAGGAGTTGTGTGTGTGTGTGTGTGTGTGTGTGTGGATACCTTGATAGAGTTGAGTTTGTTGATTCTTGGTCTGAAGTTGTTTGGATCTCTTCTGAATGTGATCTCCAGCTGTGCCAGGAACTTATTCATACCAGCCAGCAGAGTCTGTGGCCTGTCACACACACATACACACACATAAATGAAGCCGAAGGCAAATGAACACATGCTGTGTTAAATCTATTACGATTTCACTAGTACACTTGAGGCATTTGGCAGACACCCTTATCCAGAGTGACTTATATTTATCTCATTTATACAACTGAACAGTTGAGGGTTAAGGGCCTTGCTCAAGGGCCCAACAGTGGCAGCTTGGTGGTGCTGGGGCTTGAACCCCCAACCTTCTATTCAGCAACCCAACAGCTTAACCACTGAGCCACCCCTGCCCCTAGTCTATGTATGCATCTATGTATGTGTATGACTATCCAGGATGATTTGTGCCTACGTGTTGGCGCAGGTGTTTTTGGAGGGAACGCCGTCAAACACGATGACTCGGTCCGCCAGATACGTGGCCATGATGAAGTCGTGCTCCACCACAAAGGCAGTTTTCTTTGCATGCAGAATGAATCTGTGAGGGGGGGTTAACACATAGTTAACACCATACAATAGAAAGAGCAACAAAAATGACGGAAATGTACCAGAAGACACACTGGAGTCTAAAACAACCCCTAAAGTCTGTCTGTTAGTACCCTAATATCAGAAAATAAAATAATTTCTTCTGATCAGGGTAATTATTTACCGTTTAATGACTCGGGCAGCCATGAGACGCTGCTCGGAGTCTAGGTAGGCTGATGGTTCGTCAATCAGATAAACATCAGCTGGTTTACCCAAACACAGAGCCAGCGCCACTCGCTGCAACTCACCACCAGACAGATTCTGAACCTGCACACACACACAGTTTAGGAAATGAGAATATTATAATACAATATGGCATGGGTCAACAGGACACGACAGATGGCTGTCCACTCTGAGTGGTGACTCACGTCCTGGTCGATGATGCTCTCGATCTGCATGGGCTTCATGACATCAGTAACAAACTGCGGGTGTGTGTAGGCATCTCTGATCTTCTCATGGAGTAAGGCACGAACACTGCCCTAAAACACACACACATAACCACAATTAGTGCAGAATAAAATAGTATAATCCGTGGTTGACAGTCTGAGGAATAAAAACTGTTGAACTCTGTGTGTGTGTGTGTGCAGTTTGTTAAACAGGAGGTTATCTGCAATTCGGTGGAATGTGTTATGGTCAGGATGCAGCAGTGTGTGTGTTGAGGTCTGACTCACTTTAAACTTGGGGCTGATCTTCTGTGGTTTGTAGCTCACATTTAAAAGTGGCACATCACCTGCAACACAGAGCACGCACATAATAGTGTTCACTCCAGTTTCTCAAAACTCATAACCCATTGCAGATTTCTACCAACAGAGTTGGAGTAAGCTAAGAAATGTGGGAATGAACAAGCTGTTCAAGCAGTGAGGAAATTAATGAGTAAAGAATTTAAGAAATGAAAGAGTGAAGGAATGAGGAGCAAGGGAACAAGCAAGCAATGGAATGAAGAAGTGAAGAAGCATGAGTGAAAGAAGGAGCCAGTGACCAAAGAAGTGAGCAGATGAGTGAACGTGAATGGATGATCAAAAAAAGTAGGGAACGAAAGAGCAAGGGAATGAATGAGTGAAGGAGAAATGGAACGAGTGAAGGAACATTTTATCTTATTCTGTGCTCTTAAGAAAGTATTTTAAGTAGCCTATTGTTCTTTACATGTCTACTATTTAACAGACTCCTTCTGTCACATGCTGTAGAGATATAGTGTGTGTGTCAGTGAGATAGTGTGGGTGAGGGTGAGAGATAGCGTGTGTGCGTGTAGTACCGCCTCCGTCAGGTTTCAGGCTGCCAGCCAGCAGTCTGATGAATGTGGTTTTCCCAGTACCTGACAAGAGAAAAACACAATTAAATTCAATTGATTTAATATATCACAGAGTTTGTCTTCCTCCCTCACATACACACACAAATTCTTACATTACACTGTGTGCTACCTCCACGCCCCCCAGTCTCTCTCACCGTTCTCCCCGAGCATGACCATGATCTCAGAGTCAGTGAACTCTCCCTCTGTGATAGTGAGGCTGAAGTCGCCCATGCTCTTGCACATGTTGGGATACTGGTAGCGGCACATTTTCTTCACCTCCTCCTCGGCTGCCGTTTCAGCCACTTTGAACACCAGCGAGGTCTCGCGGAAACGCAGGTTTTCCGTGGGCACGTAGCCATCCAGGAAGATATTAATACCTGGAGAGTGATTAGAGTGAGTCGACTTCTTTAAATGTACAAATAAACAGGTAACAGAAAATGTGCATGCAGTGTCATTGGTAAACAATCAATGAGGGATAAAGGCAGTGTTAAGAACTGCTGTTCTAATCAACACCTTCCAACCAATCACAATCCAGAATTTGAGAAAGGTAAGTACTCAGTCACTTGGACTACAGCATGAGGGTGGGTGTGGGTGTGTGTGTGTGTGTGTACCTTCTCGGACGCTGAAGGGCATGGTGACGACTCCGTAAGCACTTGGCACGCCGTACAGACAACAGATAAAATCAGACAAGTAATCCAACACGCTCAGATCGTGCTCCACCACAATGATGTACCTACACACACACACACACACACACACAGAGTTTATTAATTATTACATTAATTTCCACAGTACGTGATGTGTCATCATGGGCTTGCTAAATAACTGCTAGTAAATCAGAAATCGTATTCTCTAACATCTACAAAATCAATTGATATTGTAATGTCCTCCAACCCTGTGTGTGTGTGTGTGTGTGTGTGTGTGTCAGACCTGTCGGGGGAGATGAGCGATCGGATGGTGATGGCAGCTCTCAGCCTCTGCTTCACATCGAGATAACTGGACGGCTCATCAAACATGAAGCTAGGCAGAGAAAAGAACGTCAACATCTCAAACTCACCAAAAAGATGACAGAGAAAAATCTGTTCAAACAAAAAACAAACTAAGAGACAAACATGTCTGCTTTCTGGATGCAGACGACAGCGCAGGCAAATCTCTGCAGCTCTCCTCCTGACAGGTCCTCAACGTTACGATCCCGCAGATGCAGCAGATCTGACATAACAAATAAGTATGATAAGATAATCAATAAGAAATTCAAAACCACGTACCCCGAAGCTGTTCCACAGAGCAGCAGGTTCAATGCGTGAATAAATAAATCAAATATACCTAGCTGCCCGCACACTTGCTCCTCTGATTTAGTGTCGTCCTTCCGGCTCAAAATGGCACCTACAGACCCCTGCATGCAGAACAGAGAACGACAGTGAATTACAAGAAAGATCCTTTACCCTAGTAACACTGCTGCCAAACAAAAAGCTCATATGAAAACTACTTGTAGTATGTCGGTTCTCCTTTACCTTGACGGTTTTGGGGATTTGGTCGACATATTGAGGCTTTACGATAGCCTTAAGGTCGTCCTCCAGGATCTTGGTGAAATAGTTCTGCAGCTCAGAGCCTCGAAAATAAGCCAGGATCTCCTGCCAGTCCGGGGGAGCCTGCAAAAACCCAACCCACACCCCCACACTTTCAGAGTCACTAAGAATGCACAGATACAGATTCTAAACAGACACACAAAGTCACTGTATAATAAAGCATTATTTGAGACATTATCAACTACGTCTTCAATATATATCTACATGGGTTAGACAATCAAACTGAAACACCTGTCATTTTAGACCACAATAATTTATTAGTATGGTGTAGGGCCTCCTTTTG
>JAOVYV010000017.1:15552303-15569877 GCA_025674545.1 Hassar affinis | reverse complement strand
TCACACACACACACACACACACACCCACACCCACACACACACACACACACACACACACACACACACACCCACACCCACCCACACCCACACACACCCACACACACCCACACACACCCACACACCCCCACACACACACGATATACCAGTATCAGGCACTAGGACCCAGAAAAAGAAAAATACTTGCACAACTGGGTAAACACGCACTCACCACAATCAGGTAAACAGACATGCATTCAACACTAAACATAGGTACTGAGACTCATAGACCAAACTACACACCGCAACCAGGTAAATACACACATGCACGACCTCATTACTGTGTGGTTTACAGCCTAATACACACACAGTCCCTAAATATACCTGGTGTCATGTGCTGATACGCCTAATACACACACAGTCACTAAATATACGTGGTGAGAACAGAACAAATAAAAACCAGGTACACACACAAAGAGAAGAGCATGTTCTCAAACACCTATCAGTTTAACAGTAAAGTGTGAATTGCATTAAAAGCATTTGTTTATTTGTTGTGAAAAGCAGGAGTGTTAGTCCTGCATGCTGTTCATGGAATGTGGAAAAAGTGCGGTCATGCTCCAGCATGTTTACTCGTAACTTTTAGTACAGATCGCAGACGGCACTCCAGCACCGGTTTACAGATGGTGAAGTGCGATCAGAGGCAGAGACATGCAGAGCCAAACACGAGCGAGAGAGACAGGAAGGAAGACGGCCATTAGGGCTGAGCCTCCTGCTGCTTTTTTTTATCACCTCTGCTTTCTTCTCACAGCTGTATGTGTTTGTGTGCAAGGGGGGAAACTAACAGTTAGTGAGAGATTAGTGCAAACACTGCTATCTGATAGACAGAGAGACAGATGGGTAGAGAGGAAGGAAGAAAAACAGAGCAAGAGAAACAGTGAGAAAAAGATGGGGAGATTCAAGGAGAGAGACAGATGGGGAGAGTGAGTGAAAGATGGAATGAGAAAAGGGGAGAGATGGAGAAAGAGAGAGACAAACACAGAGAGATGTGGAGAGGGAGAATGCGGCATGTGTGGGAAGGGGAGTGAAAGAGGGAGAAACAGGTGTTATGTAATGATGAACTGATTTTAATCTGTTATTAACCTGTGTGTGTGTGTGTGTGTGTGTGTGTGTGTGTGTGTGTGCGTGTGTGTGCGCACGCGCATGCAGAGGAGACTTGGTGATGCAGCTAAAAAGGCCATCAGTCAGCTCCAAGTACGAACCATCAGGAAAGGAGACCAGGTGAGAAAACACACAGATCTAGAAAAGGCCTGAAAAATTCATAAATGGGCCTTGAAAGGTCATGGGAAAATGTTGAAATGTTGTCAGTGAAAATGGGTGGGAACCCTGGACATGGTGTTAATGTTACTTTACAGGTTTTTTTTTAGCCTCACATATGTGTGTGTGTGTGTGTGTGTGTGTGTGTGTGCTTTTCCAGGAGACAGAGTCAGACTTTGATAACTGTGCTGTGTGTATCGAAAACTACAAGCCTAACGATGTGGTGCGAATTCTTCCCTGCAGGTGAGGGCACAGTACTAAACACACACACAGGTACAAGCACACATGCACACGCACACACACACTCATTCTTCTGTCTTTCTACAGGCATGTCTTCCATAAAGGTTGTGTGGATCCATGGCTGGTGGACCATCGCACATGTCCTATGTGTAAAATGAACATCCTGAAAGCTCTCGGGCTCACGGTATGCACTCACTCACTCACTCACTCACTCACTCACTCACTCACTCTCTCACACACTCACACTCTCAGACTCTCTCTCTCTCACACACATCCACTTTTTTTAAATCTGTTTCAGCATAATGACTCAGAAGTGACTCAGGAGGTTGTGAGTTCAGATGCAGAGATACAGAAAGCAAAAGAGAGCGTGTGAGAGAAAGACAGACATGCAGATAGTGTTGATGACAAATGGAGAAGACAGGGTGAGAGAGATGGAGGAAAAACGAGAAACATGGAGAAGAGAGAAAGATTGGAAGGGAGGGGAAAAGGAGAGAGGGAGAGAAAGATAAAGAGACAGCAGGTTCTTTAATGCTTGGATGCTTACTTTGTATCTTTACTGTTACAAAGTGATATGCCAATCAGCTATCACCTTAGAATCACAGAATCTGATATGTGGGGTCAGTTACCATAGCAACAATTTTGTCACGTTTCCGGTTACTTCTAAGATGATTGACAGCGTCAGCAGTGCCATTTTGAGTTCTGGTTCTCACACTTTTTTGCAGCCAGGAACCCTGTCAGTGTAAAATCAATCTCACAGACGCCTTCAGACGTGCACAGATTTTTTTAATGTATGACGTCAGTTAATGGGTTACATATTGTACTTATTTTCTCACAAATAAGTACAGTGACCCTGGGGTCTTAATTAAATGTCTGTGACATTCTTAGGTCAAAATACCACATGGAATAAATACTACTACAGTTTTTCACCTGGTCTAAAACACCTCTTTCCAGTCATTCGGTTTCAAATGATAATCTGCCCCCCGGCTGAAAGGTGGTCTGTCTGTCAGCATATTACATAGATGCCTCTGTGGCCGATGAGAGTGAGTTGTTTTTTTTTATTTTTATTTTTTTATCAAAAGCATTATAATGGGTACATTTCTCAACTGATTTAATGAGTGGTTTTTATATTCAAGGGGTTATAATCTATACTGAGTACAAAAAAAAAGGTTTTGTCCCCAGTACCTTTGAATCTCAATTGTTGGGCTATATCTGCTGCTCCAACGACCCAACGGCATGTGCACAAAACCTAAAGAAGTGAATATTTCAAAATATGTCCTTTTTAATTATTAAAAAAATTGTTGGTTAGTTGTTGTTATATAAAACATTTCTGAGGAATAGGAATGCTTTTTTTTTGTTTTATCAAGGGAATTGCATGAATTGAAATGAATGACAAGTGAACATTTTTATCTGGTGTGTGTAACTCTTCATGCTGTAGTCGAGTGCAGATTGCCTGGATGAGTTCCCTCTGGACTACGACCTGGCCGTCGGGGGCGTGGCCCTGAACGCCATGGTGATGAGCGATGATGTCCTGGCCAGTGACATCGCAGGGGGGCGTGACCCCAGTGTCAGGATGGTGGGTCTCCCTCAGGTCCTGTTTGACTCGGAGCCAATCACGGAGGACACTTTGCTGAGTGAGCAGATCAGTTTTCTGATCTTTGTATTTATTTGTGATGGTTTTACAACATCATGCGTGAACGTTATAGGCCACTGGAAGACTTAGGAATAAGATTTAGGAATAAGATTCAGTATTTTTTTATGCAGCAGAAAAGATGACCATGATTAGTGTTAGAATAGCGGCAAATGTCTATGCATATACAAATACTTTATACATATACATATTTGGATATGGAGAAATTACTGTGAAATTACTGTGTCTACAATGTAAGATGAAAGTTGGCATCTCTTCAGGTGAATTTCAGCCCATAGCGAGCAGCAGTTCAGAAGAATCGCTGGCCACAGGAGCAGAGCAGTATGACATGGAGACGTGCACAGACAGCCTGAAATGCCGACCAGGCAGCAGCCTAAGCCACTCGAACCACGGATGCCCAGATTAAGTCATCCCCAGCGATGGCGGAGTAGCCATGTCAACAGGTGACCCTGATGACATCACACTATGACATCACTGCCTGCTGCATTCCTACCCTTTACTCTTTCTGTGTGTCTGGTGTTTGAGGAACAGACGCACCAGTCCCTCTTTTTCTGCTGATTTCCGTCAGAGTGTACACTTGAGTACCGTATATTCCGGATTATAAAACACAGTGTGAGCACTTTTACTCTTAAAATAAAATGAAAATGCAAGAAACAGACATAGAATCATTTTACTGAGCTAGTCAAACTGTTAAGCTGAAAAAGCACTGGATGTATTTGTTTTATTAGCATCATCGAAGTTCCTGCTCCACAATCGCACACTAGTCAGCTAGCTGTTTATTTTTATCGAATGGACAGTAGTGGCCATCCCTTGTCAAAGCAAACTAACACCAGCTAGCTAGCATTCATTTGACAAATTTTGAAGTCTCATGCTAGTGGATTGAGTATGTTTTTATAACGAGGATGTTTTAAAAACAGTACATAGCTCAGCTCGGCACAGCAGGAGTGTCACTACACTTTCGGCACCAGGTTTTATAGTCCGGAAAATACACTACACGAGTTAGTTTCCAGCAGACAATCGGCTTTCGCTAGCTTCAAGTCATCCTCAGAAGTTTGTGCACTACGAGTTTGCAGTCGTTGAGTGTGATGTGTATTGTGAGTGGAAACAAAATGGATGCACTGGAAAACCCCTTTTTGGTTTCCATGTTCTATATTTTGCCATAATGCAACAAAATGAATGATGTGAATGAATGAGTACTCAAATGAGTTTAGTACTAGTCAGAAGGGATTCGTTTTCCAGACAGATCAGTAACTGTTCAGTAACGTGTCCAGGGGACGACTGCAGTAATGCCGATTGATTTGTACGGGATAACCCACAGAGATGGGCGTGTCTTTACCATGTACGCTCATCAAACCAAAAAATTCCATGTGTACTACATGCTTTATTGTCAGGGCTTGTTTTAGGGGGAATGGTCACAGATGTTGCACTTGTTTGTTAGCAGGTCACATGACCATCAAGTCTGTGAGATGTACCTGTGCTAAGAACATGCTGCTTCTCTTTGTTTTACTGACCTTTGCTGATAGTGTCTCTTTTTTTTTACTTATAAAATATACTTATTACTTTCCAGGAATAACTGTTACCCCACCTCTATGTATAAAACTAATTCCTTCTGAAAACGGCTGCATCCATGTCTGCATCTGTGATTGCTTCAAATCCCAACATCAAATTGGCCAAAGCTCATCAAGCTTTTTTTCTGTAGAAAATCTTGTAATTGTGAATCTCTGACAGGACTTGAAGGCTGTGCTCATTCAGCTCGACAATCAGCTCGTACGTCCATTCCCACATGGATTTTTCTTCCATTCTGTCCTCTAACTAAACCAAGTGGATTGAGGAAGCGGGGGGGGGGGAGCTATCCAGGACATTTCAACTTAAAAAAAGCAGTGTTTTATTTTTCTATGATGCATTTGAAGTGTGCATGAGTGCAGTGTTCCAAGAAGCTTCAGGATGATGGAAATGGCTTCGTTAAAAAGAGAAACCCGCCAAACGAATGACTCGCGAGTTCTTTGCTCATGAGAGGTTTTTTTTTTTTTGGTTTCCAGAAAGTGCTCTTGACCTCGCGGACCACAGCATTTCATACGCCTAGAGCATGAAGGCAAGCCTTTGCACATGTGTTTGTATATGAGTAGATTCCACTGAACTTTGTATCTTTTTCCTCCACTCGATAATTTTATTGTATATTGTAAATAGATGCTTTTTGTCAAACCGATTCTCCTGTTTTCTCTTTATTCTGTAGTCTTGTGCACTTTGGCACACGGATTTGAGGTTGAAGATAATACACACACCTACTCACACACTCGCATGCCTGCCAGATTTGCACGATTTGGCTCAGACTGTCAAATGATTAAGAATAAATTTTATTGTGATTTTTTTCAGAACAGCTTTTCATTTCCATTGAAATGCCATCACATTTATTCAGATATCGATGCTGATTCACTACACTGCCTTTACATACATCTCACACACACAAAAGAAGACATAATGTCAAAAAAGAAGCAGAAGCAGTAAAGACTGGCACGTAGAAGAACAAGAAGAACAAGTCATGATCATAAGGTTGATAAGAAAACTGCTGGCTGGATGTGAGGGCACTATGGAGACAACACCTCCTGGCACTGAGACACTGTGGACAAAAACGAAGAGGCTCACTCAATCCTACTGGCTGTAATATTATGCAGTATCACTCACTCGTCACATATTCAGTTCGAACTGTTTTGTACTAAAGCCACTGCACTGAAACTTTGCACTTGAGCCTGAACTCTTCATTTTTCTAAAAAGTAATCATAAAATGTTTCCAAAAAGCTATTCCTCTTGCATTCACTGGTGTTTTCTGAGGAATTGAGCCTGTATGGAAGGAGTCTCCAGTGTCAGAGCCTTGTAAAAGCCAGGTAAAGCTATAACGTTTCAGCTTTTCTGCAGTTTGAGACTCGGTCACACCCACCTGTTGGAGTTCACCGCATGAAGGGGTACGAGGAGCTGAGGATTGAGATGGGACACGCGTTAGTTTTGCACGCTAAATACATGACTTCACTGGGTTTAAAGATCAGATATGACGTCTGTATCAAGTGAACCCAAGAGATCCAGCTCACCTCTTGGTTTCACTGCGAGCCTCAGCAAACTTGTGTCTGGTCATGAAGCTAGCAAGAGCGTCAGCCACCTAGAAATAGCACGAATTCAGATTTCATGCCTAGATGTGTAGCATTGTCTAAACTAAATGTGCAACTTCTGTAAGTCACACAAAAACGTTTGTAAATATTAGTGTGGCTTAATTTAACCAGAGAAATAAAACTAACTGGACTGCTTCTTCCAGTTTAAAGTTTAAACATAAATTTGTCTCAAAAATTAGTCCTTAATACTGGGACCTTAATAATAATCCAAGCTTTTTACACCGATTATCTATTACCTATTATCTTTGATAGGTTACTATCATTTTAATACATCTCCTACCTTGTCTGGTGTGTCCTCATGCACGGCATGACCACAAGGGGGCAGCACCTGCATCATGAATTTACCTAAAAAAAGTGTGTGCGTGTGTGTGTGTGTGTTTGTGTGTGAGAGAGAGAGAGAGAGAGAGATTCAAAATCATCAAGATCATTCTGGATAAATGATACCCCACACAGCCCTTTATTAATGATAATTCTTTTTTAGAAAATATTATTTAGAAACTTTTTCATGGGCACTGTGCATTTATCAGTGAAGGAAGTGTAGCCTGTGTGCCTGTCAGTCAAAGTGTAGAAGGTGTAGCCTGTGTGCCTGCCAGTCAAAGTGAAGAAGGTGTGGCCTGTGAGCCTGCCAGTCAAAGTGTAGAAGGCGTGGTCTGTGAGCCTGCCAGTCAAAGTGAGGGAAGTGTAGCCTGTGTGCCTGTCAGTCAAAGTGTAGAAGGTGTGGCCTGTGAGTCTGCCAATCAAAGTGTAGAAGGTGTGGCCTGTGAGCCTGCCAGTCAAAGTGTAGAAGGTGTGGCCTGTGTGCCTGTTAGTCAAAGAATAGAAGGTGTGGCCTGTGAGCCTGCCAGTCAAAGTGTAGAAGGTGTGGAGTGTGTGCCTGTCAGTCTCACTGAGGCATGGTCTGTGTGCCTGTCAGTCTCACTGAAGGAGGCATGGTCTGTGTGCCTGTCAGTCTCAGTGAGGGAGGCATAGCCTGTGTGCCTATCAGTCTCGGTGAGGGAGGCATGGCCTGTGTGCCTGTGAGTCAAAGTGTAGAAGGTGTGGCCTGTGTGCCTGTCAGTCAAAGTGTAAAAGGCGTGGCCTGTGTGCCTGTCAGTCAAAGTGTAAAAGGTGTGGCCTGTGTGCCTGTCAGTCTCACTGAAGGAGGCATGGTCTGTGTGCCTGTCAGTCTCATTGAAGGAGGCATGGTCTGTGTGCCTGTGAGTCAAAGTGTAGAAGGCGTGGCCTGTGTGCCTGTGAGTCAAAGTGTAGAAGGCGTGGCCTGTGTGCCTGTGAGTCAAAGTGTAAAAGGTGTGGCCTGTGTGCCTGTCAGTCAAAGTGTAAAAGGTGTGGCCTGTGTGCCTGTCAGTCAAAGTGTAAAAGATGTGGCCTGTGTGCCTCTCAGTCAAAGTGTAGAAGGAGTGGCCTGTGTGCCTCTCAGTCAAAGTGTAAAAGGTGTGGTCTGTGTGCCTGTCAGTCTCAGTGTGGGAGGCATGGCCTGTGTGCCTGTGAGTCAAAGTGTAGAAGGAGTGGCCTGTGTGCCTGTCAGTCAAAGTGTAAAAGGTGTGGCCTGTGTGCCTGTCAGTCAAAGTGTAAAAGGTGTGGCCTGTGTGCCTCTCAGTCAAAGTGTAAAATGTGTGGCCTGTGTGCCTGTCAGTCAAAGTGTAAAAGGTGTGGTCTGTGTGCCTGTCAGTCTCAGTGAGGGAGGCATGGCCTGTATGTCTGTGAGTCAAAGTGTAGAAGGAGTGGCCTGTGTGCCTGTCAGTCAAAGTGTAAAAGATGTGGCCTGTGTGCCTCTCAGTCAAAGTGTAAAAGGTGTGGCCTGTGTGCCTGTCAGTCTCAGTGCGGGAGGCATGGCCTTTGTGTCTGTGAGTCAAAGTGTAGAAGGCCCTTTAATAGACCCTTTTATATTTCTTGGTAGAACCCTACACTCTATTGTTTCCCTGTCAGAGAGGGCTACAAGTAGAACCATATATCTGTCTAATGTACACTTTGTTTGAAGAAGCCAAAATGATAATGTGGAACTGCAGGATTTCATCAGGTCCAAACCCTGGAAAGACTTAAAAGAAGTGAAATTTTGGACAAAATGATTTTCATTTGTGTCACCTCCAAATCTCCTGTTACTCAGTTATAAACTTCAAGGCTGTGCAGGTCTGTGTTAGTCAGGAGAAGAAAGTTGCTCTTGTCCAGTATTTGGCATAGTGTGTGTGTGTGTGAGTGTGTGTGAGTTATTATTAGCAGTAAAGGTCCTTGACTGACTGTAACAGGTGTCTCCTCAGCCTGTTACTGCAGTTGTGTTTTTTTTCTGTCAGTAGATATTTTGGACCATCAGTGAAAGTACTGAACACAGAAAGACTCACCTTGCATTTGGCCAATGGTTAAGTCTCTGTCCAGTCGATCGATACCTGCACACAGGACACACAGCTCATAATAATAAAAACTAAAATGTGTTTGTTAGCTAGTTTTTGAAATTTGAACAGAGCCTAGTTGTGTTCTAGACTCTTCCCTTTTAATTAAAGGAATGGTTTTATTTATTATTATGTCTTAATTATTTGTAAGTCATTTTTCTCTTTAAAGTCTGTGTTTGTGACCTGCAAGCAGCAGCAGTTTGGGCACGTTACAGCCCAGGAACAGGTTGGAGATTCCTCTGAACCAGCCGTCCCAGTACTTTTCCGCTTTAGACAAGTCGATCCTCCAACTGTACACGCTGGAGTGCTGTGGGAATGCACACACACACAAACACACACACACACACACACACACACACACACACACACACACACACACACAAAGCAGGGTCAGTGGTGAACTTACTGAAGTGGATCAGTGTATATAAGGCTACTGATAGTTCAGTTTTCTCTGAAATTCAGTTAACTCTCAGGTGATGTGTGTAAATAGCATCCTCACTCACACTATAGTGACTGACAACTATATGGATAGATATGTCTGTATGTCTGTGTCTCTGTTTGTCTGTCCGTCTGTGTGTCCATCCATCTGCCTATCCCTGTGTCCATCTTCCTCAATCTGTCTGTCTTTGTGCATATTTTGCTTTTTCAATCTGGCTTCCTATCTGTCAGTTCCCCTGTCTATATGGCATTGTCAATCTGTCAGTCTGTATATGTAGCATTTTCAGTCTACCTTTCTGTCCTTCAGTATATCTAGGTATTCCTGTCTATGTCTCACTATCCTAATCTGTATAGCTGTCTCGCTCTACAGAGAGTACATTCCCACCTCCGATGCCATGCTCTCAGCTTTGTCGGTGACGTAGTTCAGGTCGTAAAACTCCTCATGACCCTCAGCAACGCTCTCCGTCACCGGGCTCACCTGCTCGGCCGAGTCTCCGTCCTCAACCTCACATCTGTGTGCATTCAGAAAGCATGATAACAAGAGAACAAGGTCTCACCCGACTGCAGAGAAATTACTAATGGAAGTGTTTTTTTGGAAGCTGTAAAATAACAGTACCTCCTCACTTGGCCCACCATTGAAACTTTGGCCGATTCCAGGTTTCTTATCTGCCCACTTTTGACGCTGCAGAAGCACAGGACAAAGTTATGCATAGTTTACGATGGGTAGTAATATTGTAATATTGTGTAATGTTGTAAATATTGTAATATCATAAAGTGCATAACATGACTGATAGTCAATCTTTTTACAGCATTAGACCATAGATATGTGGATGTGTGCGACTTTATGAATGACCTCCATTCGATGGCGTGATCGATTGACTTGAAGGATCGAGGTCGTCCTTTCAGGAAGTTCTGCATGCTGTGAAGCACATCCATGGCGCTCCCTACAGAGACAACACTTTTCACCTTTAAATATTTATTACATTTATTGTGAAAAGCCACAATAAACTGGCTCATGGCCAGGCGTTTGTTTAGATAGATGCATCAATGCATGGTGAAACGTGGAGTCACCTTGTGAAGCCTTGTGATTTTGATGGGTGGAGTTTGATTATATGTTGCCGATTATGTTGCCCTTTTAATGATTTTGAACTGCATGGCTTAAACTGAATGCAGATAGTAGCATTATATACCTGTATACAACAACGTTGTTGCATTTAACAATGAAAAAGCTATAATCCTAGATTATGATGTGTTTTATTCCTTACTTATTATGAATGCTTAAGTTTGATCGAGGATGGAGACCAAGCAGGAGTAACTTCAGCAGTGAGGTGCAAGTACTGTATATTGTAGTATAATATAATTTCAGAATGATTGCTCACCCTCCACAACATCAATAACAACCAGGCCTACCACCGAGGGCAGTAGACTTCCACTGGCTACGTGCACAGCTATGGCTCCGCCCATACTGTGACCAACCAGGATTATAGGGGGTGGGACTTCCCCATATGTGGCTCGCACCACATTGGCTACATCTCTGTAGAAAGTACAGCAATAGGCATTAGTTATGCGATATTTACAATGATGGCTATAATGAAAGAAGGAGGGAAGAATGAAGATAAATAAATGATGCTTATTTCTGGGTATTTCTATCTGTTCTTGATCAATCATTTCTCTATATTTACTTACATGTATAACATGTACACTTGTATAAATGATGGCTGAAATGGACTCCTACAGTAAGCTGAGTGATTGGATAGGCATGTGTGTGTGTGTGTGTACCTGGACATGGTCTGGGTGGAGAGATCATCAGCATGCCGGACTTGAGTAGCACCTGCAATACACACCAGTATGACCAGCTTACTAAACACTAACATAAATTATATTTTCTTCTTATGCTTGAACTTTGACTTTACCGTGCCCTCGTAGATCCATGGCCATAACCCGACACGTGACCCGACCCGTCATGGCCGCCTGCAGAGACATGGATCTTGGCTCACTCTCATGTTAATTCATGATGTACATGATATTTATCAGTTCTGGATTCTGATTGGTCCCACAACATAAAATGTAAGTATAAAAGGGTGAAAATGGGTCATCTTTTGTCTGTGACGTACAGTAAAGACAGCCCAGGACAGGGCTGAATGTCCTCCTCCATGCAGCAGCACCAGCAGTGGACCATCTTGTCCGCTCTTATACACACGGAACACGTACACACACGTCTGTCAAGGAATCATACTGTAGACTTCTGAACGTAGACACAGACAGAGCACTAGGACCTAGGACACACTGTGTAAAGCAGATACTACACTAGCAATAACACCAAACACCTTTGTGTGTGTGTGTGTATCTGTGTGCGTCTGGATGTGAAGGATATGTCCTTGCTTTCTGCTGATCCCACTACCACATCGTCCATCATCTCAAAGTATTCGCTCCATGACACTGGGGAATAATCTCTCTTACTTCCCACTCCATGGCTGAAGCAATGAGACAGAAAAAATGATAGGTTTATATTATCGCACTCATTCTAATGCAGTATCATTTCTATGACAGCAGTTCACTCACAGAGACTTGAACAGCAGATTCTCCACACATAAAAGGATTAATAAAGATGTGTAGTCAGTGAGATGGTGATGGTTTCTACAAGGAGGTGTTTATCGAACATATATGTAACACATTTCCAGTGGCAGTAACAGTCTGAGGTAAAGCTGGATCTTTATGTTTATGTGACATCTTCAGGTCTTCAGGACAAAAGAGTTTATGAAATGTTCTTGGTAACATGACAAGCTGTATTTCTTTTGTTTTATTAAGAGAGGATGGATGGATGGATTATTATTATTATTACTACTACTACTATTACTACTACTACAATGGATTGTAAAAGTCACCACACCCTTGTTAAAATGGCAGGTTTTATGATGTGAACAATTGAAACTAAGACAAATCATGTCAGAACTTTTTCCACCCTCAACATGAAAAAAAAACATTCAGAAACATTTAATGGAAAAAAAAACCTACAGTAACCTGGTTGCATAAGAATGAACACAATGAATGATCGATTCTGATTAACCCCAAATAAAGATCAGGTGTTTCTGTAGAATTTTCTTCACATCTTCCAGGTTTGATCTGACTGCTGAAGCCACAGTCCTCAAAGAGCTTACAAAGCATGTGCGGTATCTCCTTGTTCAAAGGTAATGATCAGGAAAGGGGTATAAATGCTTTTCCAAGACATTAGATGTACCATGGAACAGCATGAAAGCCATCATCAACAAGTGGAGAAAATGGAGCACCACACTGACATCATCAAGACCAGGGTGTCTGTCCAAATTTTACAAATGTACAAGACAAAAACTTACCATTGAGGCTGCTATGTCTGCAAACTACTGTCTGCATCTGACAGCAATCTCTCATATTGTTCACATGTGTGAGTTGTGGGGTAGGGTGGCTAGACAGAAAACCTTTGTCTTTCACAAAAACATCCCAGCCCAACTAAATCACCCCAAACCATGTGGCAAAATGTGTTATGATTTGATGAAACCAATTCCAAAAGATTCCATAAATCCAAAAGGTGTAGTTGGTGTTTTAAAAAACAAACAAAAGAATACAATACCCACAGTGAAGCAAGGTGGTGGCAGCATCACGCTTTTGGGCTGCTTTTCTTAAATCAGAACTTGGGTTTTATCAAGGTGGAGGAAATCATGATAAGCTGTAAATTCTCATAAATTATTTTTAACGCAAAACTGTCAGGTGTCTGCTAGCAAGCTGAAGATGAAAAATAATTCCACATTTTAGCATATGTCCCATAATGACAGGCTTAACCAAAAGAAGATCGATGTTTGTAAATAGCCTAGCCAGATCCCAGACCTGAATCCAGCTAAAAGAAGGCTTTGCAAAAAAAAAAGACTGAGTGGTGTGATAAAATCAAAAGGTGCTTAAACTATGTTTAGTTTGGGCTGTACACAATTATTCATCTAGGTTATTATAAGCTTTTTATTTTTCTTTTTTCCCTTAAACATTTCTTATTTCTTTTATTTGTATACTTCACTTTATTTGCAGTGTAATTTTACATTAAAGGTGGAAAAAGACATGATTTATATTAGTGTTATGCTTTTGTCTCACAAAAACCTGCAAGTGCTGCTTGAAAGTTTGTGAACCCTTTGGAACTGTCTATATTTCTACATAAATTTGAGCTAAAACGTCATCAGATTTTCACAAAGTCCTAAAAGTAGATGAAGAGAACCAAATCAAACAAATGATACAAAAATATTGGACTTAATCATTTATTTATTAAGGAAAATGATCCAATATCACATATCTGTGAGTGGCAAAAGCATTACCTTTAGGATTAGCAGATAATTTGAAGATGAAATTAGAGTCAGGAGTTTTCAGTCAATGGGATGACAATCAGGTGTGAGTGGGCAACTTGTTTTATTTAAAGAAGAGGGATCTAGCAAAGTCTGACCTTCACACATGCTTGTGGAAATGTATAATGGCACGAACAAAGGAGATTTCTGAGGACCTCAGAAGTGGAGTTGTTGATGATCATCAGGCTGTAAAAGGTTACAAAACCATCTGTAAAGAGTTTGGACTCCACCAATCCACAGGCAGACACACTGTGTATAAATGGAGGAAATTCAAGACCATAATTACCCTCCCCAGGAACAGTCGACTAACAAATATCACACTGAGAACAACCCGTGTACTAGTCCACAAAGTCACAAAGGAAACCAAAGTAACTTCTATGTCTTGCTTACACTGGCTAATATTAATGTTCATGAGTCCACCATCAGGAGAAGACTGAACAACAATGGTGTGCATGGCAGGGTTGCCAGGAAAAAGCCGCTACTCTACAAAAAGAACATCGCTGCCCATCTGCACTTTGCTAATGGTCACATGGACAAGCCAGAATCCTATTGGAACAATCCTATTGTTTAGAGGAAAGATGAGACAAAAATAGCTTTTTGGTTTAAATGAGAAGCATTATGATTGGAGAAAGAAAAACACTGCATTCCAGCATAAAAACCTCATCCCATGTGAAACACGGTGGTGGTAGTATCATATGGGCCTGTTTTGCTGCATGTGGGCCAGGATGGCTTGCCATCATTGATGGAACAATGAATTCAGAATTATACCAGCAAATTCTAAAGGAAAATTTCAGGACACCTGGCCATGAGCTGAATTTCACCATGGGTCATACAGCAAGACAATGACTCTAAGCACACAGGCTAGAAAGAATGGTTAAAGAAGAATAGAGTTAAAGTTTTGAAATGGCCAAGTCAATGTCCTGATAATAGAAATGTTGTGGAAAGACCTGAAGCGAGCTGTTCATAGGAGGAAACCCAGCAACATTACAGTGTTGAAGTTGTTTTGTATGGAGGAACGGGCTAAACATCCTCCAAGGCGATGTGCAGGACTAATCAGCAGTTACTGGAAACGTTTAGTTGCAGTTATTGTTACATAAGGGAGTCGCACGAGAAGCTTCACAGACTTCTGCTACTCACAGATATGTCATATTGGATTTTCCACAATAAATAAATGACCAACTCTAATATTTTTGTCTCATTTGTTTGATTCGGTTCTCTTTATCTACTATTAGGACTTGTGTGAAAATCTGATGAGGTCAATTTTATGCAGAAATATATACAGTTCCAAAGGGTTCACTAACTTTCAAGCAGCACTGTATATGTGGGTCCTCAGTCACTTGTTAGAGAGAGAGATAGATGTAAATACAAGCAGGAAGACTTATAGATGGAAAGATGCAGTCACTCACACACACACACACACACACACACACACACAGTCTTACTTCTCTGTATCAAAATTTTCCTCCCACATGCTGGCGTCGGTGTTCAGCTGCTACTCGGTGTCGGGACGGAGGAACGGCTCTCTGACCTGCTGCACTCGGAGGCCATCAGACAGAGAGAGGGTGTGCGTGAATGTCTGTGTGTGTCTTCATGTGTGTGTGTAGAGTGTAGAAAGGTGACACACACCAGGCACTCAGCTGAAGAGCAGGCAGGTGCAGCAGACAGAAGGATCAATCACAGAGCACGGATGGAGCAGAGATTTTCTCAGAATATACCCAGAGTCAGGTGTTTTTGTGATCTGAGGACAAAGAGCATGAGTGTGTGTGTCAGGGAGAATTCTTTCAATGCTCACTTCTTGGACATTCTGGAAAAAATATAGCATCATTTTGTTTGTTTGTTTGTGTTTAGAGAGAAGCGGGAGAAGCACGGGAGCAGCATGGATTATTTCTGTAGCCATCTCAGCAGATGAAGATGTAAAAAAAAAATCTCTGTGCAAAAAGCTGAATTGCTTTAAAAGTAAATAGAGACATTAGTAAGAAATAAAACACTCCTGTTATGATCAGCTGTGAGGTGGTGTGATGGAAGCAGTGTTACTGTTACCACCCTGAAGTTTCATCTTACAGCATATCCTCCTATACCACAGCAAATCACCCACAACTGTAATTGTTTTATTTATTAAAGAAAACATACTACTTTCAAATGTATTCATAGTTTCATTTATTGTTGTAGAACATCTGAAAAAAGTTAGTTCCTGTTCTTGTTTACATTATAGCAGCAAACCTGTCTCTCCCTTTCCCCCCTTTCTCTTGGACTTAATAAGAAAAAAACAAAACAAACACAGTTTATCATGTTACTGAGAAACCACCAAGTGTAAACCCCTCTGTCCTGAAGATATTGAAAAGTTTACTGTTTGTTACAAATCTCTGACACTGGAAACTCATTCCATAAAATTTCCTAAAAATAAAAGTCTCCTTAAAGCAAACCACCTTTGTAACCTTTATACGTTATTTTAAAGTACTGTCAGAGCTGCTGTTATAGAAATATAACCAACACCTCTGACCAATCAGAATTGAAAATGAATTGTGATGTAATAGAAATGTTGATGAAGAAGATGTGTGATCCAGAGCACTGGAAGGGGGTGACATTATCATAGATATTTTTGATATGTATAAGAATCTATCTTTGTTCATATCTATTCATGTTTTACCATGAAGGGTACACTGGGAAAGTCTGAGAGTCTTCTTTATATCGTGTGGTGGAAAATATCAAACACTGTATTGTCTGTTGTCCCTAATTAAGCTTGTGATCTCTCTCTCTCTCTCTCTCTCTCTCTCTCTCTCTCTCTCTCTCTAACTCTCTCTCTCTATCTCTCTCAGGTGTTTATGACAGTAATGACAGGTTGCTGGGCAACCTATATAGCATAACCTTACTGTAAACAACTGGTAAGTCATGACAACAGTATGATCCTCTTTAAATCTGACTCTCTTTTATTCACAATGACCAAATCTCCAAAGGACCTCACATGTAGAAATAACCAGAGCTCCAGACCTGCTCACTGAAATCAAATACATTTTTTTCAGGGAAATCATGAGAATTTAATGAACAGTGAGACGTTGATTCATCATATGATGTGCCATAGCTTGTGTTTATTATTCCAGAGCAGCCCCACGGGACAAAATCCATGCATAATCACACAACTCTGGAGGAAACGGAGCCAACCATCTCCGACATGACAATGGCGTAAACATTCAGGGTTCAAACTTAGGAGAGCAAAGCGATTCGATCTGCAACAGGTACCGACCCGTTAGAGCTGGACGTTTTAAAGGACATGCATTTCTGCACTGAATGCATGAATCGTGTCTAGAGATCTCGCGCTTCCCTGAATAACAAAAACGCACCGTAAACCCGGCGTGCCCCAGACATGCAGCATCGTCGTTATTTCTGCAGCCGGAGCTCGAGACAGACGCGAGTGCAGACACAGAGCACTGCGCTTTGCCACGTTCGACATTTGCCTACATTATATCACATTGTGCGCTGCGGGACTGAGCTGTTAAACCCGTCTGATATGCACATGTGGGTCTATTATTCTTTTAATTCCATGCAGCAGTGATGCATCACTTGGAGCTGGTGGTGGTGATGATGATGATGATGATGTGCATGTCTGGAAGTGCTCAGCATCTCCGTGCGGAACTGTGTCACCTCTAACTGTCTGATGCGTCCCTTCAGGTGGGTTACATAATCTTAATGCACACATTTTTTACATAATCTGGTGTTGACAGAGGGCAATTGTAATTAAAGTAGCTGCAGGACTCTAAGTGTTAGTTCAGGCTAAGTGAAACATTTACTGTCATCATAAGATCATAATATACGTATGAATCAAGGTATAAAACACAGATATGGTGTGATGAAGTAGAGTTACTGTTAGCCTGGTGAACACAACTCTTATACACTTTTTTATAATTTTTTATATTTTTTATATTTATTGTTTTGTAATCTCTCTCTTTCAGTTAATAGGATTAAACATGCATATAAATAACATATACAGGGGTTAGACAATGAAACTGAAACACCTGTCATTTTAGACCACAATAATTTATTAGTATGGTGTAGGG
>JAOVYV010000017.1:15535753-15547285 GCA_025674545.1 Hassar affinis | reverse complement strand
GCCACTTTAGAGACACCAATCAACCTAACGTGCATGTCTTTGGACTGTGGGAGGAAACCGGAGTACACCCATGCGGACACGTGGAGGACATGCAGACTCCACACAGAAAGGACCCAGACCACCCCACCCAGGGATTGAACCTGGGACCTTCTTGCTGTGAGGCAACAGCGCTAACCACCGGGCCACCAAGTCACCAGAAATAAAACAGTTAATAACTATTAAGTATAATTGCTTGCCACAGTGTGTTGGAGATACTAATGTAGGATACTTGGTTAGATCTTGAGTTATTTATATACACAGCCCTCATGTGGATCACGTAGTAAATATCAAACTACTGACAAACTACTGGTGCCAGGATCACAGAGTATGCTAGTGTGACTGCTGTGCTGAGTATGATCCAAATGAATATGATCCTAATATGGTTAACAAGATAGAGAGGGAGAGAGAAAGAGAGAGAGAGAGAGAGAGAGAGAGAGAATTAAGTAATACAAAATCTGATTCACAGGTCAGTAAAGTTTGAGCTGACTCTTATCTCACGTAATGCACGAACCATCCGCCCTGCTGCAGTTCATTGGCGGAGAAACGAACATCCCCGGTTCGTGAGTGCACCTTTCATTTATGGAATATGTAAATTAGACGAACCTTTTTCGGCTCGGGATTGGTTGTTAGTCCTGAAATATGTAAATGAGTCACTTGCCAGGCAGACTGCGCTCACATACACAATGACACATGCACACACACGCCGGCTCGGGAGGCGCGTGCAGGGGGTGTAACCAAACAGAAGAAATTAAACATAAAAAATAGACAAGTAAGTAAAGACTTGTGTTACAGCTTTAACGGGTTGACTTATTTGCTGAATGCTAGAAGAGCAGACGGGTAATATTAAATATTTAAATGCAATATTAAATAATATGTGTACTTTTTGTGTGATTTGTACTTTGTGATTTTGTACATTTGTGCAATTTTACTTCACTGTTCACAAATATGCTTTGCAAAGTTTTTGAGTACCTAATATATGTCATTGTGTAGTTAATGAACGTTGTTGCTATGCACAATTTTACTGCATATATCACTGCACCTCTATAGGTGCTGTAGTGATTTGGTGGTTCTGTGTTCACTTAACTTTATTGACACACTGATGTTGTTGGTGCAACCAGTAAGAGTAAAGGTACACCCTGTAGTTCGGCGTTTTCCATGTGCAGAGTACGTCCTCTATTCTTTGCCAGGGTCAGGTTCTCAGCACAGTGCCCACTACTGCCTGGAGAGTTTTGGCTGTTGGATGGTGTTGTCACTGTACTGAGAATGATCCATCCACTCTGCTGACAAATTATTCACGGCAACAGATGGTTTATCAGTTAGTGCTTGCTCGGTGCACAGTACAGTGTTCTAAAAATGTCATTCATGTTTCTTGTTTTTTATAGGGGTGTCACAGAACGTTCACAACCAACCTGTCTGTTTCTTCTTCTTTAAAATGTCTCTCTCTGCCATCACCTTCTCCTTCCTTCTCCGCCGCTCATTCTCCTCGGTTAGCAGGAGTGCTAGCGTGCGGTTGGGTCAGTGTGTGTGTGCATGCGGGGTACACTGGTACGCCACTGCTCGTTTGCATACCAATGCAAGTGGCCGGCCAGCTACATGGGACTCATTTGGGATTTGGGACAACCATATTGACGCACCCATCCTGTTGCCACCCAGCATCCTCTATGGTAAACCGATTCCACACATAAGCCTAGACCACGTGGGCTCAGCCTCACAGATTGGCCGTCGTCATGACAACGAGGATCGACTCCGTGTAGCTGAGCTCACACCCTCCACACTCTATTTTGCTTTGTTTGATGGACATGGTGGCACACAAGCTGCTGACTTCTGCTACACACACATGGAGCACTACATTAGGTGACTCACACACCTAAGCACAAAAACAGACACTGGACATAAATATAGGATGCAGGATATCAGGTTAAAGCCCAAATGGACTAATTAATCATGTGTGTGTGTTGTAGGAAGGGTCTGGAGAAAGAGTGGGATCTAGAACAGGTGTTAACAAAAGCCTTCCTACAGGTAGATGCTGCCCTGGCCTCTGAGGTGCAGATGTGTGGCAAGGGTACGAATATGTAAATTTGCATGGCACAAAAATACATTCTAATCTCACACAATCCTGTTACAAAATTTCCCAGCTGAAAAATGAGCGTTACAAAGAGCTGTGCCCAGATATGGAGTGGTTCAAAACCACATAATTCCCAAATACATCTTTAAATCCAATTTTTTAATCCAACACAGATGATTCTATGTCGCCAAATAGTAAAACTGCCAAAAACACCTTAAACTTAAAGAACAATCAAAATCTCAACAAACTCAAAATCGACTCACCCCCAAACAAACCCCAAACAAACCCATGAAATTATTCCCATGAAATGACTTTCCAGTTCTTAAGTGACTGGAAATAAATCATTTATTCATTTCTCCTATTCATCCCTATTCATCCATTTATACTTTATTCTAATCAGGATGCCTGGATCCAGTGCTTGTCCCAGGAAAACACCCAGAATGAGGTGCTAAGCCATGACAGAGCACCATGCAGATACACACTTTCACACCTCCATCACCAGTCCACCAACTGGCATGTTTTGGGAAAGTGGGAGGAAACCTGAGAACCCAGAGGAAACTCAATGCAGACAGTTACCGAGCTCAGGATAGAATCAGGAACCCAGGAGCTGTGAGAGAAACCCTACCTGCTGGTACCACTGTGCCAAACAACTCAGCTCCAAACAATATGATGAAAACATAACCTGACACAAAAATTACTTGCCTCTATGTCTGTATCTACACCCCAAAAAACTTTTGTGCAAATTGTTCATTCTGCCTAATATGGCAAGACACAGCCCATTCAACAAATCACCTCATTTGGGGGCAAAAAACAACTCAACAGATGGATAAGTCTGAACAAACAGGCAAAAAATACTGACCCAGTCCAAAACACCTCTAGTAGGTCTAGATATCCAGAAGACCCTGGTAGGTCTGAAAATGAATACAATCTGGCACAAAACGTTCTAGCAAAAATGAATAATGCTACATGATTTGTTTCTTCTTCTCTATTTACCAGGATTATGAAACCAATACTAACCAATCACAGCTCTCCAACTGAACTTATTCATTTGAAAAGGAACTAACAGTGTCACCCAGTGCCATAATATACTGCTCTGTACTTTATATGTTAAATGTTTGACATGATATATTTTTGGTATATGTTTGATTGGTCATTTTAAAGTTCTTGGTGGTTATACTCTCCAGCTTCTCTGATGACAGTTGGCACTACGGCGACGGTGGCTTTGCTAAGAGATGGGATAGAGCTGGTCGTCGGGAGTGTCGGAGACAGTCGTGCCATACTGTGCAGGAATGGTGAAGCATACACACTTACCAGTGACCATACGCCCGAGAGAAAAGACGAAAAACACCGGTACACATGCTAGAGTCAAACTGAATCTCAGAGAACGGCATGCACTGACACGTGTGTATGTGTGTGTCTGTGTGGGTTGTGTAAAAGTCCTTTCCCCTGTACCCTCTCTTAAAATAGACCAACTTTACTTCTCTTATATAACTGAAGATGATTTAAATGTCATTTGTACCCTTAGGTGTGTAAACAGATAACAGCTAACAGGCTAACCTGACAGGATTTCTGAGAGGATTGTTATATATGTTTATGATTTTACATATGATATTAGCTAGTTGTTAACACAAGCTAATTAGACAGGATTACAGAAAGATATTTTTGAAGTCATTCATAAATTTTCCTAAACCTCTCTGGTAGCTCTAGATAACTAAGCTAACCTGACAGGATGTCTAAGAACATTTCTAAGCCAATTAAAAACAATGGGTATAAAAACACTTATGAAATTAGCTAGTTGGTAAAACTTGATCACTTGTCAGCAATTTTGAACGGGATTTTAAGGGATTTTCATACTTTTTTATGCTTTCACTCTTTAAAGTATTTTAAAGTAGAATTTTAAAGTATATACATAATTGTTATTAAACTTCACTGACAGCGCTAGATAGCCTACACAAGCTTACCTGACAAGATATCCGAGAGATGTTTTAGCTAACTGGCTAAAACCAGAGCAGGATTTCTGAGAGGATTTTTAAATTTAGAAATAATTACACTTAGCTAGATTTTAACACAGGCTAACTTAATGGCATTTCGGAAAATTATTGTTAAATTTTACTTGTAAATGCTGACAAACATCGGTGGGAGCGCTACACAGTTTAAATAAGCTAACCTGACAGGATTTCTGTGGAAATCATGTGGTAAATGTTTATAATCTAACATTATGGATGTATAACATTAGGAGTTAACATAACAGGAGAGAAACCTTTTACCTATTTGAGTGCAACTGTAAAAAAGTGTTTGAATGCTGGGCTCCTCAAAATGCTTGCAAGGAAACTAAATAAAAATAAATAGATAAATTCCACATGAAATCTTGTGAAAAGCAATAAAAACTTTGCCAATTATTCAATGAGTATTCTATTTTAAGAAGTGAACAGCTTATATAATTGTTTGGTGTCATCCAGTATGTGTATTATGTGCTCCTGTGTGTCCCCATTCCATCACGTTTTATGCTGTCTGTACTGGCATCTCCATGTATATCTGTGTGTTTGTTCTCTTGCTCAAATTTCAGTGGTGTGTGTGTGTGCTTTATACCAGAATACGCAAGAGTGGAGGTTTCGTAACATGGAACAGTCTCGGGCATGCGAATGTGAACAGCCGCCTGGCAATGACGCGCAGCATCGGAGACTTTGACTTAAAGCAAAGTGGTGTTATCGCAGAGCCTGAGACTACTCGCGTCATAGTGAGTGTGGCCATGTTGCTTTGTGTTAAAAAAAATCAGTGTTTCGGTATGACATAGTTTTTTGTTTGGTCGACTAATATATCAGTATATTAGCTTTTGTGAATAAAAATGAAAAAGTTTCATTTTTTTTAATTGTTCAAATTTTTTAAATTGTTTTTAAAAACTTTTAAATGCTCATTTTCCTCTTGTGATTTTTAAATCTGACAAATAATGGGCATTTATTAATTTATTCATTATGTGGTTATATGTAACTGTTTTGTTTTGTTGGCCAAACCAAACAAAAAATTCCTTCCACATGTCTATGTGTGTACGTTTAGCCACGCATAATATGCCATAAAAAGCAAAGCTCACAATGACCTGAAAATATCATTTACAAATACATTTTATGGTTGATAAATGAGGCTTGTTGTTGTTATTGTTGTTTTATATCTCATCAGTATTTCAGTATCTTAGTATGACTTCCTGGTTTCATTTTCCAGGTACAGCATTCTCACGACTCATTTCTGGCCCTGACCACCGACGGTGTAAACTTCATCATGAGCAACCAAGAAATCTGTGACGTTATCAGCCAGTGCCACGATCCTACAGAGGCGGCCCACATCATCGTCGAGCAGGTAGACGGATAGATAAGATCCAGTCATTTGTGTTCCCAAAATGTATAATCGTTGATATGACATTTTCTGTGAGGATAGGTTTTATTAAGAATTTATGGAAGGAGTCTCCAGATTCTACAGCGCTTTGTAAGAGCCAAGTCTCCAGGACTGAATAGTTGAATAGTTGCATGGAACTTTGTCACTGGTATTGTGAATGCACCATAAGTGTTAAAAAATACCCACAAACCCCATCAATTTAAGCTTTAATTTAAAATTAAAACAGTGAAAGTTTTTTGTTCACTTCTTCCTCTGAAGGTTATATGGCCCATGACTTTGGTCAGGAATGTGTGGCATTTGACCTACATATTTCAAATAACTATCTAGGAATGAGTAACTCAGTTTAAACAGTGTGTGTGTGTGTGTGTGTGCTTTCTCAGGCTCTGCAGTACGGCTCTGATGACAACAGCACGGTCATCGTGATTCCGTTCGGTGTGTGGGGAAAGCAGCAGAATTCCCACCACAGCTACTCCTTGAGCCGGAACTTTGCCTCCAGCGGACGCTGGGCCTGAAAACACACAACCTTTAAAGCTGAAATTTTTTTGAATGAGTTGTGTAACATGGTGTAGCTTTAACACTACATATCAAAGTATTTTTCCAGTAAAAGTATCAAAGTATTTTTCAAGTAAAAGCATTTAATAGCAGATGATAAATGACATGTATCGTGTCCAAGTACTTGAACTTATTTGAGTATCTTATTTTTGTATTCAATGATATTTTCCCCTGTGTATTTTCCCCTTTTCAGAAAAATTTGCTACATTAGCAATTTGAATTGTGTTTTTGTGACATCTACCATAAGTGGTGAATTCAAAACCTTGTGAATTCAAGACCCAGTACCAACAGTCATTATGCAAACAAATGGAAAACATTAAAATGTGAGAATGCTAATATAACATTGTCGTCATCTATTTATCCACATACTTTGTTGGTCACCTCTGTGTCTCATAGAGAGCACATTAATGAACACAGTGTTTACAAACTCCAGCAGCACTGTTGTGTCTGATCCACTCACACCAGTACAACACACACTAACACACCACCACCACATCAGTGTCACTGCAGTGCTGAGAATGATCCACCACCCAAATACTACCTGATCTGTGCTGGTCCTGTGGGAGTCCTGACTGAGCTGCATGTGCTGTGTGTGTGTATGTGTATGTACATGCCCCAACATAAACATGAACCTGAACCTGTTACCTTTTTAGAAAGTAAGAGGATATGTGGGCATGTGCATGTCCTCGGGTTATAATGTGTTAACGTGGCAGTGTGAGAAGGTTGCCTGATCTTTCTTGAACACTCCAAACAAGCTAGCATTATGTTAGAGGTCAAGAAGAGGCTTGACAGAGACAGATAGTGTGGCTTTTGAACATTTTTGAAAAATGGAAGCTTGAGTTTGATTCCATCCACCTGTTTGTAGGGATGTGGATTAAATACTAATGTAGAGATATGAAAAAAAGTCACAATTAAGGGTGAGAGGATGATAAAATCAGATTTTTGGAAATAAACAGTACAAAAGTGATTTAGTTTCAAGATGTGATTAAATCAGGCAATGCATCCCATAGTGCTAAATTAGTATTGTGACGTCACAGGGGAGGGATCATGCAAAAAAGCCATTTTTCACACCAGATGCATTCTTTAAAAGGTTCATTTTATTCAAGCCACAACACATAATAGCAGAGGCACTCTCTCTCTCTCTCACACTCACTCACTCTCTCTCTCTCTCTCTCACACACACACACCAAGTGGAGAGGAGGTCACTCACACAAACACACATATTTCTCATGGTAAGGGCACCAAAACAGATCCCTAACCACAGGGCATGCTGGGAGCTAAGATACAAACCCACTCCCTAAGTGCAGTGGTGGATGGCACAGTATGCCAAGATTATCTTGTTTTAGATGTAGACATGAACAATGGCTGTTGTTTCGGTAACTGGTGAAGCTAGCAAGCAAGGCTGTGAACATAGCCATATCTTTTGGCTTTTTTGTGTTACTGATCTGTGTGTGTGTTTGTGTGACCTGATGTGAAGCTCCAGTGCTATATTTTAGAGCATCACTTCCTTCAATTGAGTTTCTTTGCCCTCATGATAATGAACAGAGTTGAGCAAATTAGCTAGCATAGTGAACTGCCAATCTCTGGTCACATTACTGATTCACGCAAATCATATGTAAACACAAAATGTCAAGGTTAAAACAGATCAATGTTTTCCAAGCAAAAAAAAAAACATTTGTGTAGACTGCCAGGTGAAATGTAGGCCGCTGATGCAACAAACAGTAATATGTTGTTTGCGGGCGATTAGTCTCTTTGAACCGGTTCTATTAAGGCAAGGCAAAGCAACTTTTTTGTATAGCACCTTTCATATATGGCAATTCAAAGTATTTTACATAAAGAAAAATAAAAGTGTTGGCTTTTGGAAGAACAGTAACAATTAAAAGAAAGACAAATTTTAATTAAATATTAACAAGAAATTAGATCAAAGCGTTAGAAGAGTTACAAAACTGACAGAAGCCTAATTGCAAAAAGATAAGAGTTATACAATTAGCTTAGAAAAGTTAAAGTGCAGTAAGAATGTGATAAAACATACAGGATATGAAAGTAAAGGTTATAAAAAAACATAAAAGGGCTTATTATGGGTAAAGTCCTTTGAGAATAGAGTACAAATTTTAGAGCTCAATCATAGGCACAGTGGATTAAAAATCTCCACATTTGTGGCACATCTAAGATCTTCTGGCAGTTTGTTCCAGTTGTGTGCATGCTGCTTCACAATATTTAGTTTGGACTCTGAGCTTGAGTCCATGGATCTAAGAGACCTACTCGGTTTATATTCTTTAAACATATCAGAGATGTATTCTGGGCCGAATCCGTTCAGTGATTTATAGACTAGTGGCAGCACTTTAAACTCTATTCTGTAACTAACCAGACGCTAGTGTAAAGATTATAAAAGTGGAGTAATGTGCTCTGTTCTCTTTGTCCTGGTTAAAACTCTAGCATCAGCATTCTGTATGAGCTGTAGCTCTTTAATGAACTTTTTGGTAAGTCCATGTAGGAGACCATTACAGTAGTTCACCCTACTGGAGATGATAGCATGGACGAGCTTCTTTAGATCTTGGCAAGCCCTTGATTCTGGCTATATGTTTAATATGATAGAAGGTTGTTTTGGTGATGGCTTTGATATGGCTAGTGAAGGTGAGATCTTAGTCTATTAGAATGCAAAGATTTCAGTCTTTGGTTTTCAGAAGCCAGGAATTGAGGAGTTCACAAGCACAAATTCTCTTCTCCTTGTTGCCAAACACAAGAATCTCTGTTTTGTCCTTGGTAATTCTGGCTCATTCAAGTGTTTATGTGTTCCAGACATTGACACAGTGAGTCTATTGAGCTGTAGTCATCTGGTGAGACAGCCAGATGTATCTGTGTGCCATCTGCATACCTATGGTAATCCATGTTGTTGTTCTGTAGAACGTGACTCAGGGGCAGCTTATAGAGATTAAACAGAAGAGGTACGAGAACTGATCCCTTGGGGATTCTGCATGTCATAACCACTCCAGGCTTCAAAATAACCCCTGAACCAATTAAGGACTGCTCTGGAGAGTCCTACACAATTCTCCAACCTGTCCAGCAGTGTTCTGTGATCTATAGTGTCAAATGCAGCAATTTCTGAATCAGTATTCAGTCAAATATCCTTTAACACACATTTATAAAAGCCATTTCAGTACTATAGTGAGATCAGAAGCCTGACTGAACTTTGTCACAATAACCCCGGGAGTTCAAACAGTTGCTGAGTTGATTGAAAACAACTTTCTCAATGACATTAGCTATAAAAGGAAGATTTGAGAAAGGTCTGACATGTCACTTTTTTTTCAGGTTCACTTTTTCAAGAGTGGCTTAATGCCAGCTGTTTTTAGCGACTTTGGGAAGATGCCTGAGAGAAGTGAGCCATTAACTGTTTGCTGCAAAGCAAAAATCAGTTTGAACTGAATGAGTTGACTCTTAGTGGTGAGCTGAACTGAGTGAGCTGGTGAAACTGGTGGGAAGAAAAACAGAAAATTGTGTATATTTGACATGAGTGTGTATAATAACATAGTGTACTGTGATAACCAAGAAGCCAGTATTGTAATCATAAAAAACAAACAAACAAACAAGCAAGGAAACAAAAACATTATCGCCATCTACTGATACATTTTCACACATCTGGTCTGATGATACAGTGGTGGTAGGACTGATCTCAACATCAACCAGACTGTCTGCTTGTAAGAGGTGGAGTTGCTGTTATCATGGACCAAGGAGATGATTGTGGACTTTAGCAGAGTATGCAATATATACCACTAAATACCAATGGATCCCCAGTCAGTGGTACATCTCTGTACATCTCCACATCTCTGAGGACCTGATATGGAGCACATATATCTCCACCCTGACGAAGAAGAATTTAAATTCCAAAGCACTGCAATAATAGGTTCTGTTCTTTCTGGGAGCATCACTGCCTGGTATGGTAATTGCAGCTTCCAGGACAAGAAGGCCCTTAACAGAGTGATCCGATGCTCTGAGCACATCACCAGGACAGCATTGCCCAGGCTAATGGACACCTACTTCAGCACATTAATGATCAAGGACATTCACTACCCAAGCCACAATCTGTTCCAGTGGTTACATGCAGGGAAATGTTTTTGATCCATCGGATCAGGACTGAGAGGTTAAAAAGGAACTTTTCCCCCAGGCCATACAGACAATAAGCAGTTTATTGCCAAATTTATTCGATTTACTGATTTACACACTGATATCACCCACACTGATTTATTGCTACTTTTACTTTCATTTAATACTTTCATAATCTTTATTATTATCTTTTATTCTACCACTCGCACAGTCTTCGGAGCAGCCGCCTTTCCTTTCACTGCACACCGCGACAAATATTCGAATTCATTTAACACATAATTTTATTCTGTGAGATTCCTCAATAACATGACAAATGGTTTTTAGTTTTAATAACAAGAAAGAGAAAGATGAGATTGTAAGGGAAGGACTAGAGAGTATAATGTGATGTTCTTTAAAAAAAATAAAAAAACTGTAATCGTTTACAAATTGCGTTGGTATAAGAGGAATACAGCACTTCAGGGTATAATCAACTTCAGGCTGTTAACATGTTATGCTGTCATTTTATAAGGAGACAGAAAAATAATGAACACTGTTGGACTGATTTGTATTACTTTTGTGACTTTTTGTATCTGTTCTGTTTGTGTCCTAGATTTCTTTCCTCAGTATGAAACAGTTTAATTGCAGCTTTTGCTCAGTTGCAGCATCTTGACATGTAACAGCTCCATGACACTAGATGGCAGCACTGCCATGCACAATACATGCAGAGTGGTCTCTCTGAAGCATGGCCTGACTGAACTTTAGTCCCACCTGCTTTTTCATTAACTTTTTTAATCACCTTCTCTATCACACACAGGAGTGTTTCAGCTATGTTGTGTGTGTTGGAGGATGTCACTTGCTTTAGTACTCTGCATGAAAAAAAGAGGATGAATGCAGGTAAGATGTGCCCAATTCTGTACAGTAGCAGTGAGTGGTATGACAGGATGGCATGGTGACTCAGTGGGTAGATCTGTTGCCTCACAGCAAGAAGATCCTTGCTTTGATCCCCAGATGGAGCAGTCTGGGTCCTTTCTGTGTGAAGTCTGCATGTCCTCCACGTGTCTGCTTGGGTTTACTCTGAGTACTCCAGTTTCCTCCCACAGTCCAAAGACATGCAAGTTAGGTGAATTGGATATACAACTGTCCCGATTGTGTTTCCCCGAGCCCAATTAATGGGAGGGTTGTGGCAGGGCACAGTGGGCAGTTTTCAGTTAATGTCTGTAAAATTTTTCAGCTAATGTCTGCAAAATTAATTAATTATTTAACACAGTTTCAGTCAGAGTTTTTGGCATAAAAGCATTGAAAAAAAAATAGTATATATATAAAAAACAGCAGCTCTGCAGTTGGTTTGTGGACAGTCATGGCTAAGACAAAGGAGCTCACTAAGGACCTGCGGCTGTGCATTGTGGCCG
>JAOVYV010000017.1:15469469-15499946 GCA_025674545.1 Hassar affinis | reverse complement strand
TGCGCCTTATAGTACGGTGCGCCTTATACGTGGGTCAAATACAGAAATAGACCCCGTAATTCAGACTGCGCCTTATAATACGGTGCGCATTATGGTCCGGAAAACACGGTACTCAAATCATTCAATATACTCGATATACTCAAATCATATATGTATGTGTTTGTGTTTTAGCTATGTATTTTTTCCCTCTGTTTTAAGTGACATAATTTTAAAGCTTTCTTGTTTTCAAAGGGAAAATAATAAAGTGTATTGGTGTCTATATCACTTTCAGTGTCAGCATCAGTATCAAAAAAGAAAGTGGTATCATGCCATCTCTAATTATTAATATTATTACTGTTATTGTTATTATTTTCATTGCATTCCATTTTTGCTACAAATTTTGTTCTGTTTTTCTCTAATATCAACTCAATCAGTTTTTGCAGTTATCACTATCACCAGATAGTGATACTAGGTATTACATCACTGCTTTGGACAGTTCAGGAGTTAAAGTTTAACAACAAGGAAGAATGGAGAAAAAGTGATTGTGGAAGGAATAGCAATGATGATACATAATAACTCATTGGAACATCAAATGAAGAATTGAATTCAAGTAAAGAATTTCTCTTGCACCTTTTTACAGAGAAGTGAGTCAGTGAGTGAGGCACTTCTGTTGTGTTGAAAGTGTTTTCATTGGCTGCATGGTTTCACTTTAATGCCATCCGAGTCTTTGAAGTTACAACTCTAAAAAACTTATTGGACAATCTATACCTGAGGTCAGAGTTCACGGGGTTGGCCATGTGGAACCTGCCAGTGATGTGAGCAGTGGTGCTTTGATGTGTGAGTGGAGGCAAAGGTTTGAAATGAATGCTGGATGGTTTTAAGGTTTTTTTTAAGAATTTCTATTAAGGAAGTGGATGGAGTTCTTATGATATTGTAATGAATAACATCCTGGGTTAGAGCTGGGTGAAAGAGACAAACACTGGGTTCTTTGTAAAGTTCAGGATTCATAAATAGTTCCAGTCTTTCAACTGTAAGCTTTTACATGTAATAACAATAAATAAGCAACAAATTCAGAAGCCTTAAGAATTATAAATGTAGCCTATCTTCATCTTCATGCTTTCACAGCGGCAGTGTTCTGAGTGAATGAACACCCTGATGTGTTCTTCTCCTTGGTATAGTTCTTTATTCAGGCGAGTATGCAGTAATCACACTCAGGCTTGTCCTAGAGCATCAGAGTCTCGGTACGCATCAATGTGCATTCTAGTGAGAAACCATTCAATTCAGCTGCAAGGAAGTGAATCAAAAATTTGGGGTTAGAGCATTTATTTGTATATTTTTTTAGCCAAAGAAGCAGTGACAGCATTGAAAAAGGTGTTCTGGAAATGTGGACTGCATACTTCAGTCTCCAAAACAAAATGATCCACTGCAAAGATAATTTCATGCAAATGTTTTATGCTTCCGGTACTCTTTGGTCTACTACCTTCAGCAGGATTCACTGAGGCCTGATCAGAGATTAAAACATCGGAAAATCAAATGATCCTGCTGGGACAGGAAAACCATTTATCCTGCTGGGATAGGAAAAACAGTGATCCCACTGGGATGGGAAAACCAGTGATCCTGCTACTATAGGAAAACCAGTGATCCTAATGGGACACGAAACCAGTGAACCTGCTGGGGCTGGAAAACCATTGATCGCGTCAGGGCAGAAAAAAACAGTTGTCTTGCTGGGACAGGAAAACCAGTGTTTCTGTTGGTATGGGAAAATCAGTGATCCTGTTGGGACAGGAACACCAGTGATCCTGCTGGGACATGAAACCAGTGATCCTTTTGGGACAGCAACACCAGTGATCCTGCCAGGGCAAGAAAACCATTGATCGTGTAGGGACAGAAAAAACAGTTGTCCTGTTAGAACAGGAACACCAGTGATATTGTTGGGATGGGAAAACCAATGAACCTGCTGGAGTAACTGATCAGGGCAGTTAATAGATTGTACAAATACAAGAGTGGTGTTAGCATTTCAAAAAACAAGATCTCCAAGATCTCAGATCAGTATCTAGTAGTAGTGTGTCAGGTGTTTTAATACACTATGAAGATACAAGAGAAGCTTATTCATACTTAATTGACATACTAGGCAATACCATGACCTGGAAATCCAGCCCAGGCTCCTGCTGTTGAGATTACGAGGCTGGATCTCAGATTTACAAGATGAGACAAATTAATTTAATCCTAGATCTGAAGAGAAAACCAAAAAATGTATACTAATCCTTTGAAATGTATTAAAAATCATGCTTGATGTGTAGGTGAGAGCGGTGGACCAGATCATGCTGTGTTTCTGCAGCAGGCAGGAAACAGGAGGTTTTTGAACAGCTTGAGCATGTCAGAGCAGGGATCATGGAGGTCCAGCAGCAGGGCAAGGCATTTTCATTACAAATCCAGACATTAGTTTTCCCTTTCCCCCTCGTTCCCTCTGTTCTTTCCAGTTCCGAGAGAGAATGCTTGCTGTTTTATTGAAACATGGGCCAAAATGCTGACTCACACTTAAAGAAAGCACCCAGTGTCCTCTGTTTCCTTTTGTTTTTGCATTGTATCTTGGACAGATCCTGGATCCATGATCACAGATTATACAGAGTTCACAGATTATAAGTAAGACTAAGATGGAATGTGATGTTCAAGATTTTGTTGTATTATGAAACCATGTCCATTTCCTGGTTTGCATACAATCAAGAGGGGTCATTTGTGTTTAAGATGTTCACATATCTTTGATTAGGCTTCATTCGAAAATAAGAAATTGGGACTCTTCTTTGTTTTCTCTGCTTTACTAATTCAAACCTGCTGTAGTCTGATTAATCAATAATAAACTGATATCAGTGCAGCAGATAAGGAGCATATTGAGGGAAATCATGGAGAACAAATGGCTAAGGGTTAAGGGTCAAGTATGTCCCTGTGCCTTAATCACTATTTCCTTGTCCTTTTTGTCTCTCAGGTATAGATCTTATTCTCCAGCTGGGCCTGTCCAGCCGCAGAGACGCCACCCCTCTTATTTCTTCCCTCTCATCTCTCTCTATCCTTCCCCCTGGGGTTGGGGTGACTCTGGACCGTGATGCCATGGTTGAAGCCCCTGTAGCGAGTGTCCTTCCCGCAGGCATGGAGAAGGAGTTTTCCCTGATAGTGAGCCTCAACTCCAAACGTGCCACCAATTCCTTCCTGTTCAGTGTGCGGGACAGAATGAACCGGCTCCAGTTTGGTCTGCAGCTTCTGCCCAGTCGGGTGGTGGTGTACATAGGTGACAAGGCATCCGTCTACTTCAGCTACGACGTGCAGGACGGACAGTGGCACTCGTTTGCGGTAGCAGTGCGTCCACGCCTGGTGTCGTTCTTTGCCCAATGTGGGGAGCTACACTACAGTGAGGAGACACTGACCAGGCCACAAATGGTTGTCTCAAATGGCTGGGTGTCCATTGGAAGGATGAGTTCCAGGGTGACACAGTTTGAAGGCTCTCTGTGCCAGCTGGAGATATATCCATCAGCGCAGGTCGCAGCACATTACTGTGACTATGTTAAAAAAAACTGCAGACTGGCAGACACTTTCCGATCTCCTGTCCCTTCTACATCGCCTTCCCTATCATCTCCTACAGCCACCCAAACTCCCTCTGAAACACACACCCAAAGCCAAGCCAACTCCACACTCAGGAACTCTATAGAAACTACTATGAGCACCCCTCAGAGTGAAGGTAGACCCTATGAGGAGAACAACACTGAGGATCAGCGACTGCTAAGAAGACCCCGTGCCACTCAGGCCACTCCAAACCTGATCTCCAACCACAGGAAGAGCCAGCTGAGTAATAATAATAGTGGCTCACAACACCCAAATCACTCAGAGCCTCAAATGAAGCTAAACAGTGCAACTTTATACAGGCAGCAAGGGTATAACCACCAGCTGGAACGTCTTGAGGAATATGGCGAGGACCGGACATACGACTCAGGGGTATACGGATATGACTATGGATTTGAGGATGGAGACTATGTTTTGGATTATGATGGTGTTGTTGGTCTGAAAGGGGATCCAGGCCCTCCGGTGAGTGTCTCATCCATCATTTCATAGCTCATGTGTGTTTGTGTTTGCAAATCAAAGTGGCATTAAAAAAAAAAAAAAAAAACCTTCCCAAGGCAAGCAGGAGCAAAGTTCTGCATGAAAAATGAGCCAAACTGCAAACGATAAATATCCATAAGAATTTATTTTCTTTTTAAGCATACCTGGAGAGCTTTGAGCACTTGGCAGCATTTTTAATAGCTTCCCTGATTGAATCAGGGGAAGAAATTAATGGAAATGTTTGGCAGCTATAGATGCTGATTTAAGAAGCGGCACAGTCTTGTCCAAGCGGCACAGTCTTGTCCTTTTCACTTCTAGAGGAACAGAAACACAGCCAGTAGGGAAGGACAGCTGGTTTGAGAAGGGAATGCTCTGCCAGATTTTGCTGAGTAACTTACCTGGGGTGCTATGAAACTCACAATACACACCTACACACATCATTAGAAAATGACATAAAAAGGCTCCCTTTAGCTAGGCCCATGTTCCTAGGCCCTAGCTCAGACTGAAGTATTACAAGTAGCAATGTAACAAATGCTTTTTTTAAAAAAATTAACTAGTTTATTAAATGTGCATAAAGATACTTTTCTTCACATTAGCACACAGTGAGCTGTGTATTTTAAAGGGACGGTTTTACAGAGTGTTAAACAAAGCTTTCTTGCCTATTCTAAGACTATATTTAGCAGAGGAAACAAACATGTTTTATCATTTGACTGATTTCCACAGAAGCATTCCATCATCACATGGCCTGTAGGTCAATGGGGAAAGATAAGGCATGATTCTAGTCATGCTAGTTTTATCCTTAGTATTAGCAATAAAACAAAGCCAGGAACTGCATGACTTGCAGGAGAAGAGTGACGCATCTGATGTGATGTTTTATTCATATTTTAGTTCGACTTTGATGAATGATCAGAATAATCCTTTTAGACATGTCAGTTGTGTTAATGTATTTTATGTGAGAGGATCCACTGAATGAGGTTTCATACACAAACCACACACACACACACACACACACACACACGCACACACACTTTATTTTTGCAGCCATATAACAAATTACCTCTAAACCCACACATATTAATCTAGAAATTTATAAGATTTATTGTTAGAATTTATTAGATTTATTTATGCTCTGTGTGTGTGTGTACCTCATTTTTATGTCTTTGTGGGGACATTTTGCTGAGGCTTGCTGTAGTCTTTAGACAAAAGGTTGCATAACTGAGGTTAGGGTTAAGGTTAGGGTTAGACATAGGACATTAATAATTATGTCAGTGGAAGGTCCTCAGAAGTATAGCATGACATGACTGTGTGTGTGTGTGTGTGTGTGTAATAGTGAATCTGTGGAAAACAGCTGGCCCTGAAACATATCTGCTCTGGTGTTGGAGTAACTTTCTTTCCAGATGTTTACACCTACACACACACATACATACACACAGAGAGAGTAGTGCTAGGCAAGCAATGTCATATTATCATGCCCTAATCTAAATGACTAGTGGTGGAAAATCCAGTTCATTTAAATGAGTCTATAATTTTGAAGTATCAATATCAGTGAATTGAATGATTCAGTTTCTTCAGGTGGGATATAAACTCTATAAATGAAATTTACACTCCCCTGTGATCCTTAGATTCTTGTGTAATTTTTAAGCTTTCTTTTCAAAAATATTTTCAAGGCATATCTGTTTACAATCTAGCTAAAATTACCATGACACTTGGAGATATTTCTATGACATATGATAAAAATCAAAGCATTTAGTTTTACTACCAAACTGACAGCAAAACAGCTGTGTTGTATTAAAAATTTAATTTCTAATAATACAATAAATGACTGAATAAAATAAAGGACTGAAAATCTAAATTTGCATTTTACAATCCTAAAGATACAGTACTTTTTTTGTAATGACTTGGCCTCTAATCAGAGTCTGAATCTTATATCAAAATTATGTCACAATTGATAATACATCATGTATTTTTTATTGTTGTACCGTCATGGCCAAAGGTTTTGAGACTGACACAAATTCTGGTTTTCGCCAAGTTTACTGTTTCAGTGTTTTTAGAATCTTTTTATCAAATGTTTCTATGGTATACTGAAGTACAATTATAAGTATTTCATATGTTTTTTAGCTGTTATTGACAAATACACCAAAGATTCAATATTTACAGTGTTGCCCCTTCTTTTTCAAGACTTCTGTAATTTGTTCTGGCATACTGGACATCAGCTTTTGGGCCAAATCCTGACTGATGGCAACCCATTCTTGCTTAATCAGTGCTTGGTGTTTGTCAAGATTTCTGTGTATTTATTTGTCCACCCACTTTTTGAGGATTGACCACAGTATAATATTACAGTTACTTTTTTGTGGCACTGAACTACTTCTCATGTAAAATGACCAAAAAAGGAAAAATCTTTTTCTTGAAAAGTCAAAATTAGAAGTAATGACTTTATGCTTTATTTGCACTGGAAGTAGTATGGATACATTTTTGTAGTCTGAGACAAACATGGTCAGTTTCAAGTCAGTTTCATGTAACACTAACAATAACTTACGGAAGGAGTCTCAGGTATCAGCAATTTGTAACCTTTAGAAGTAAAGCTGTAACTTGATGTCTTCAGGACAGAGGAGTTTAGGCTGCTTTGTGGTTTCTCAGTCAAGAGAAAGAAGAGAGGTAAAAGACACACTGCTGTAGGAAGAAACATTTAGCTGCTATAGCATAAGTGAGACCAGGAACAAACTTGTTTTATGGCTGTTCCACAACATTAAATGTAACTCTAAATGAATAAAGGATGATGTGTCATTGTTAGTACTGTCAGATTGCTATGGTATAGTTTAGGGGTGTAACGATACAGTGTCCTCTGGATTCGATTCGATTCACGATTCACAATTCAGTTTTCTTAATATTTTTAATCCTGCTTGGGAAGCAAGCTTTAAAGTGTGGGCAAAACACTTTATGTGTGGTGCTAGTCCAACCTGCTTCACCACTACCTACATATTTTGAGTGTTGTCCGTAAAGACAGTAATGTTGTGATTAGCTCTTACAAGCTCCGACTCCAAAGGAGCCGATTTCCTCGTGTGACTCAAAAAGAGGGCAAGCTTGGAGTATGACGCTCGCCATTTCCCACTCTCCGGTGATGTTATAGTGACATAGTTCTGGGTAGCCCTTGTAGTCCACCCGTCTGTGGTTATCACTACACCATCAGCCTCTTTCAAAGTCTGCATCACGTTTGCGTTTGTTTTGAAGCTGCTTGGCTGATAATGAGGCTGAAGACTGTGGTGTACGAGAGCATGACGTATGACGTGCTAGTGAAGGTGGACAGCCCTCTGCTGTTCAAAAATGCTATTACATCAGTGTTGTGCCAGTTCATACTAACGTAAATGAACTAATTTACATTCATAGTTAATTTCATAATAATTTGAAATAAGTTCACAGCTCCAAAAATGAACTAGTTCTTTTTCAATAGAACCTCCTGCTACCATCCATCACCAGCCCGAAATCATTGCTACTCCCAAACTAAATGAGTTATTGTACACCACTGAACAATCACAGATATGAGTTACATTTAAAATATTAAGTTACATTAAAAACCAACGCTGGGATAATAGAATTGAGCAGCAGGTCACTGAGAACAGCAAAGAAATCACTTTGTTTTTATCATCCTTTAAACAAACAGCTGTAGTTGTCACTGTAGTTAAAAAAAGGGCAGGAGTTGTATTTGAATTTAATGTAAAATTTGTATTCATAATGTTTACAAATATAATATAGACCCTGGACTTCAGTTTTGTACAATAATGCAGATGTGCACTATTTATTACTTTTTGTATGTTCTTAATGCATTTAAGGAGTTTTATTACTCATTTTGTAAATAAGTAAACATACATTATTTATCAAACACTTCTCAAACACACCGATTACAAGAAATCGGCAGAAGGATAATATGATTTGTAATTTGAACAGTAAAGTTCTGCGTTCATGAACAATATTCACGCCTTCATGCAGAACACTGCATTACATTAGATGGCATTATAAACAGAGTGCACGTGATATCGTCCATCTCCTCGATGCACATTGTCACATTTTTGCATTGTGAGAGAATCAGGAGAATAAAACTCTTTAGGAAGTGCTGATTCGATTTTACCTCAGAGACCTCAGAGAGGAGTTTGTGGGTTTTTCTTTTTTCTTTTTTATTAATTGCCAGAGGAATAAGTAATTATCAGGGACAGAGTAACAGTATAACAATAGTTTACAATGAGAATTCAAAAGTTCAAGTAAAGGAAATATTAAATGAAATTGAAAATAATATAAAAAATAATAATATATTTAAAAAGTACATAGGAGTTTGCGTATATGTTTTGCGTATGCGTATGCGGATCCGTCTCCTCGGTTGTCACCGTCAACATTAAACTAATGTAACATAAAAAATATAGCAACTCAAAAAAGAGCTACAACTTCATTCTTCATTGTTCCTTTCAATCTTTAGCAACATTTATGATAGCTAAGGAGCTAGGAGATCCTAACACTGAACACGAGAGGTCAGAGCACTGTGCACAAGAAGAGCTCTGTGTTAATACAGAATTAATGCAGTGCTTTACGGGGATGTTTCTTAGTCAGGTACCAAAAAAAGCTCAAAGCCTTAGCAGTGTTTTTTTTTTGGAAAAGTAGATTGTTGCTCTTGGCATTAATAGACAATGTCTGTTTTATTTAGAAGGTTGTGTAAGGATAGAGCTGTCCTGTAATGTTCTTAAAGACAAAATATAAAAGGTAAAACCTTTGTTCTAGCTTCTCATTTTTAAATATCATGTAGTAATAAAATGAATCAGGTAATTATCATGGTATAGAATTGTAATATCAGCACAATATCAAGTCTATTATAATTGATAAGTAATCTAATAGAAGCTTGCCCAGGAGAATTGGGATGTAAGTGTAAGGTTATTTACAGAGTTCACAAAGTCAGGCAAACAATTCCAAGAATGATATCCAAAATCAAGGTCAGGGTCAAGGCTGTGGTCAGGAGATCTGCAAACTGGGCTATACTCATAAACACTGGGATTAAGCTATAGTCTAAACACGTTGCCTGTGGCATGGAAAAAGGCTTGTCTACAGGTTCAGGTAGCAGACTGATACTTCTCAGAGACCTGGGGAAATCCAGGGGTTTAAATAACACCCAAAGAGGACAAGACAAACTCAACGCTAACAGTTATAATATGATTAAACTATTTATTACCATGCCAATGGATAATTCTTTCATAATTGTTTTAATTGTTTTAGTATGATAAAGAAGAACATTTCTGAATTACAATTCATATGTTAATAGGAAAGTGTATCAAAATCGATAGTACTGTAGATGGTAGCATCTGCAAAAGCAGTGGATCTGGTCAAAGTTTTATTGTTCTTACCAATATAGAAGAAATGAGAAGTAAAAGGAATAAATGGTGTGCTGTTAAAGTATAATAATCAGTGGTTATTTTTATTTATTAAAGAATGACACATCATACTATTTATTCACTTGTGGAATATCCATAAAAACATAAAAGACCAAAAAGTTATTTCCTGTTCTTGCTTATGTTATAGCAGTTATACACAGATGTTCCCTCACCAGCCAATCTTTTTCTCTCTCGTGTCGAGTTAATAAAGACACAGAGAAACTCGCAAAGAAGCGTAAACTCCTCTGTCCTGAAAACTTACACTCACACCTTTCTTTTTGGCAAATCACTGACACTGGAGACTCCTTCCATAAATGCTGTTACTATACAAATGATAAGATATTAATATAATTGTGTGCATTCTATAAACTTGTGGATTACAATATGGGCACCATACACTGAAGTACCAGAAAAACTGTTAATACTTGGTCGGTCCCTCACGGGATCTTGGGGGAACGTTGCACAGTCCTCACGCTGATGTTCATTGAGGCCCCAGCATTGAATTCTGATGTTACTTGAGGCAGTGTTGCACACCTAACATGTGAAACGATTCTTGCCAGCCGACGCTGGTCATGTTCACCCAGAGTCTTTTTACTGCTGTCATACGTTCAATGTTTTGCTGGAATTCTTGTAGTCATGGTACACCCTTGAAATGCTCATACATGCAAATCAAACCTCTGAAATGCTGTGACGCATCACACAAGCTCCAACTATTAGACCGTGTTGTAAATCACAAAATCGTGATAACTTGCCATTGTCGCGGAGGAAGCAGTTCTAGAAGCATCCATAAATGTCTATCGCTTTATACACTGGCAAATGTCTATCGCTTTATACACTGGCAGATGCAACCACTAAGATGCATAGGTGGCGTTGCTGTGTGTTTTGCATAGGCTCTGGTACCATTTTTTTTGATACATCAGTGTATTCCTTCAATACACAAATTCCTATGAGAAGACTATAGTCACTAATATTAAAGCAGTGTTAACTGAATGTTATCAAACTTTTTTTTTTTGGATTTTTCCCCGATTTTTCTCCCTGATTTAGTCGTCTCCAATTCCTACCCGTCAGTCTTTCCCCCTTGTCACACGACGAACTGCCAGTCCGGGAGGGCGAAGTCATCGCGTGCTTCCTCCGATACACGTGACGTGCCCATGCAACTTTCGGTGTAGCACGTTTGGAGGAGAGGGCTCCCGCCCACCTCTTGTATGCATGAGCTCACAGACACCCGTGATTGGACAGTGTCGCGCTGATTGACATGGGGGGAGAACGTATGCTGCCCCTCCCTCCCTGAGAACTAGCGATCTCCGGATGATAGGGCGAACGCGTTGTCGTTGCGCCACTCGGGAGCTATGTTATCAAACTTTAAGTCTAGCTTTTAGTGCTTAGGGCTAAAATTGTTTATAGTTTGGCTGATTTTATTTTTGACAGTAAATACAGTTCTTGCAGACTTGATAAGGCATGCCAGGATTTATGCCAGAATCAGCGTCAAGCTCTATTTCCCAGACTGCACCGTGGCCTACACGCATAGTTGTCATGGACTCCTAATAGCAGTTCATACTAAGTAACCGATCACGTGCACGTCTTTCAATCGACCAAACGCTATGATATAAATGTTCTCGTCCAACACGACAGTCAGCTAACCATGTACTGTAAAGTTCTGCATTTTTACTGAAGTTGTCAAGGTTCATTTTCCAGGTAATATATCAGCTCCTGTTCACATATAATCCTTTCTAATTTTTTGGGGGGGGAAATTCCCAGGATGTTGATTCTGCCTTGCGTTCACGCTTAACCCTTTTCCCAGACATTACCATTAAACTCCTACATAAAAGAGTGTGTTTCATAGGAGATTAGGTTTCAGCTCCTTGTTCTCGCTTTACTTTAAAAACAGTACGGTGCTGGACAGGAGACGGGTTAGTAGTGAAGCAGACATGTCCACAGAGTAAGAGAAACTCAGACTTGGCCTGGAAAACACAAGATTTCACTTACTCCCTACACCTTTGAGCAGTGTATTTTATATTGTAAGAAAAGTAAATGCTGGATAGTTTTTCTGTCTTTTCACTCTCATCTCGTGTCTCTGTTGTCTTGCAGGGTTCTCCCGGTTCCCCCGGTCTCCCTGGGCCACCTGGGAAGAGAGGACCACGGGTAAGATCCTCCCTTTATAAACATCCATGCATCCATTTTCTTTTGTTGTGGTTAATAAGGTTAAGGTGAAGGCGTTGATTAATTTTCTATAACAAATCACAGGTTCATGCATATTAATGCACCTGTTCTAGTTTATACATTAACTGCTGACACACAGACTTACAACAGTTTAAAATAATCAGTGATGTGAAATTTTCTGTAAGGAGACGTTTATGTAACATTTATGGATGGAGCCTCTATGCTGCCTTCTTTTCTGTCTTATTGGCTTGAAAAGAATTATAAAAAGAAACAACTTGGCAGACTTTGACAGATGGATTGGATGGATGCTGTTATTATGAAAGCAACCAAATGTTAAAGAAAGAAAAGACACAAGACACGCACTTAGCATTTTTCAGAGTTTGCTGAGGGGAATGAAACATCTGCTTTATCAGATAAAGACCAGAAGAGAGACTCAGACTCTTTATGTTCCCACAGTTCACCAGTAAACGTCTGGCAGAGCTCAAAGCGAGACTTTGATTGTCTTTTTCTTTTTTTTATCATAACAACACTCTTGATTGTCTTAAACACAGTGTATAAAGCCTGCCCTAATTTCATACACTTCCAAGTGTGTGTGTGTGTGTGTGTGTGTGTGTGTCTGTATGTTAGATGAAGAGAAGGAGATGAGTGTGTTACAGATGTGCATGAGAGCATGCATTCCTGTGGCATGCTAGCACACACACAGACACACACACACACACACACATATATATTTAGCCCATGAGCTGAGATCATTGCTGTCGTGCAAGCTGTGACACAATACCGTGTAATATAAATCACAGCTAGAGCCATGAACTCATAGGAACTGCATTACCTGTCTCAGAGCTCACAGCGTGTGAATCGTATCATTTAAAGTGTTTATACCTTGTAGTCATGCAGATACAGACGTCATGTGCAAAGCGCAAGTGTGCTTTGTTTGTTTGGGTCATTCTAGAAAATGCCACAGCGGTGATCTGTAGACAGACAACACAAGGAAGACAAAAACCCCAAATGGTGCATTTATCCATCTGTTCATACCAGCACGTGACAAATCACTCATACCCCTTGTAGTTTATCGCTTGTCGCTTTGTACTGTCCAGCAGATTTGCTCATTAGTGAAGTAATCCAACGTACGCTCCCCATAATCACCATTACTCTGTAATCTCTTACTTCACAAGATCTCTATACACATTTAAGGAGAGCATGACAGGATAAGATGAAGTCATCCAGGTAGGAACCACAGTATAGTTGTGAGCATGGGAAAGGAAACCTTGGACCGTATGCACCATAGAATCATTCGAGCATTCATATTTTTGTAGCCTCATTACCGAATTTGTATTGGATTGAGAAAATCTTAATTAACCTCTACGTTGGGAATTGCTGAAATGGTGAGTGAGGGAAAAAAGGTTGGGGCTAACAGTGAAACTTGAGTTTCTCATATATTTTTCAATTCTATTTTGAGTATCATTATGGCATGCAGACTTTACTCTCTCACAGAAATAATGCATTTGCAGCACCAAGCAAGACATTAGGAGCATAAACACATCACAAAGATTTGATATAAGCATATTTAATGTGGTTCAGGTGGACTTCTGTTATTACTCAGCTCCATGATGGACATGAACTCAATAATCAGCACGCTGAAGCGATCCACGTGCTATAGTGAGTCTGACCTGAAATAACTCTGGCTGTCTAAAGGCTTGGTGTAGTGCCAGAATCTGGTGTTTCACTTGAGGTGATTCCTGATTGGGGTTCCTGTGCTCTGTATAAGATGTTTGACACCAATGAATCCCAGCACTAATGCAGTATAGTGATGTGGGTATAAGTCTCTGTATTCTCAGTAACCTAAAGAATTTACCGAGTAAATACTATTCAGGTTTTGAAAGTACCTTTTTTTTACCGTACCACGTAACCACTTGCAAGCCTTGCAGAGAAGAGAAATGTCATGAGGACAGTAAATCTGGTTATAAATGGTGAGAAACACAAACTTTACCTGTCACGTGGGTTTGTTTGCTTATTAACATCATTTCAGCATCAATGGATCATCAGTACACAAGTTCAACTTTCAAACATAGTCATAGGGCAATTTTGTATGTCTGATTCACCTAACTTGCATGTCTTTGGACTGTGGGAGGAAACCAGAGTACCCCGTGTAAACCCACGCAAACACGGGGAGGACATGCAGACTCCACACAGAAAGGACCCAGACCACTCCCACCCGGGGATTCGAACCCAGGACCTTCTTGCTGTGAGCCGACAGCGCTACCCACCGAGCCACCCTGCTGCCCCTGTCAAGTGGACTATGTTTAAAAAGAGATTTAAAATAACTGCTTGTATATAAATCTTGTTTAAACAGTGTAGTGGTAGAGGTAAGCCTGGTTAAATGACCTGTAGGTGCAGAACATCTCATACAGAGCACTGAAGTGAAAGCTTTCTTGCTGCGCATTGTAGAGCTTCTGAGAGAATGTTAGTGTTTAGTGTAAAGAAGGTGCTACAGATTAAGTGCATGTGAATGTTTTCTTTTCCATGAGACTAAGAGGTGAGGAAGAGAGGAAGAGGTGAGGAAGAGAAGCAAGAAGGAAATGAGGTTAAACAGTTAAAGACATTAAAATGCTCATGATTTCTAAAGTTTTGAAAAGCCACCCAAAGTTTATGGAAGGTCTGAATGATGACTGTGGCAGGGCTGTGGGACTGTGCTGAGGCTAAGATTAAGGTTATGGTTAAGGGTAGGGTTAATTCGCTGCATTAATAATAATGTCAAAGGAAAGACCTCGCAAAAATAACAAAACTCTGTGTGTGTGTGTGTGTGTGTGTGTGTGTGTGTGTGTGAGAGAGAGAGAGAGTCCATGTCTTTATATCTTTGTAGGGACCAAACAGTCCCCGTGAGGACATAGATTTTAACAAAAATATTATATATATATATATATATATGAGCCAAAAAGTTGCCTTTTCATTACTGAGGTTAAGGATAGTGTTAGCGTTAGAATTAATTAGCTGGTGTAATAATTATGTCAATGGAAAAATGTGTGTATGTGGTTTTGTGCGTGTGTGTGTGTGTGTGTGTGTGTGTGTGTGTGTGTGTTGTTACCTGCCTATAACTCAAGTGGTAGAAGATAAGATCACACTCTGAGAGAGGCTGATGTCATATGGATGAATAATCTTCAGCGTGCTTATTATCTCTCTCTCTCTCTCTATCTCTCTCTCTCTCTGTCTCTCTCTGTCTCTCTCTCTCTCTCTCTCGCTCTCTCTCTCACCTGCAGGGTCCTCCTGGTCCCCATGGGATTCCTGGCCCTCCTGGATTATCTGGCCCTAAGGTGAGTCCTCCACCACACGGCCATTACCGTCACAGTGATTGGGTCCTGGACATGATAAAGCATGCATGCTTTGTGAAATGCTAATGTTAATTTCCTGAAAGTTCAGAAACCCCCATTCCACCTTCAGGTCTAACTGTCTACTACCAGCACAGCTCGACGTTAATGCTAGCTGATATTAGATAAAAACTACAACTGATAATGCTTACCTATTTTAGCAAATGCCTTCAACCTGCAGTTCAAAGAATAAACCACGGACCAAACCGCAGCATGGACGCTCCATATAAGCGGATTTTAAAAAATACACAAAATCATTCATATGATGAAGGTTTTTTTAAAAACATATAAAAGTTTAGTTAACATTGGTGTAAGGAGTCTCCAGTGTCAGCACTTTTGTAAAAGCTGTGACTTGTGTGCGTGTGTTTGTAGCTGCTATAGTGTAAGTGAGAAAAGGAACAATCTTTTGCTGTGGGATAACAGGAATAAATCACTTGTGGATGTTTTATTATTGGAAAAGTAACTCTGCTCCATCACACCACCCTGTCGTTGATTAGTTTCCTATAACAGCACAGCATGGAGTGTTTTATTCCTTACACTATACAGGCACACATATATCAGTGTGAAACAGAAGAGCATGAGAGTTGTGTGTGTGTGTGTGTGTGAGAGAGAGAGAGAGAGAGAGAGAGAGAGAATGAGTGTTGGCCAGTAGCTGGACCTGTGGGTATAATGTTTATTAATCCTGGGAGAGCTGATGTGAGATGAGATGTTAAAGAGGAAGTGTGTGTATGTTCCTCAGAGCTCTGCCGTGACTCACTCTGTTACACTCTGTGGTATAAACACAGGCCTCTTCATATAAAGGAGGTTTTTGTGTTTAAAACCCACGAAGTGGTCAGAATAAAGTGGGAGCAAAATTGGTAGACTTGCAGTACTGTGTAAAAGTGAAAGGCACCCTAGTGTTGTTTAGGGGTTTCATTTTTTGAGTTCTGCTTTATTGAGTCAGTACAAAAAGATTTTAATTTTGAAAGCAATTAAATAATTACATAACAGAGCACTTTTCAGACTACAACAGAATGAAGGCTGCTGGGTTTTGCATACAAAAAAAGACGCAAGTGTGACAGTCGAAGTCTCCAGAAGAGCTGTGGCAGATTCTTCAAGACGCTCAGTAAAACTTAAAAGCTAATTTCCTTATAAAACTGCACACATTGTACATTGTCTGGGAACACTGTTTAAGAAAAAGACACACCAAATACTGACATCCTTTAGTTTATTACTGTTTACTGCACTTTATAGTGTTTTCTTTTATGTAGAAACATTTTCATTCTTTTCGAAGGCGTCTTTGCTTTACAGTGAGTCTTTGCATGTGCCTCAGATTTCTGCATCGTACCGTACAGTAATCAGCTGGTAAGTTTTACTGAGCGTCTTGGAGAATCTGCCATAGCTCTTCTGGAGACTTTGACTGTCACACTTACTTCTTTTTTTGTATGCAAAACCCAGCAGCCTTCCTTCTGTTTTTTGTCTGAAAAGTGCTCTGTTATGTAATGTGTTGTTTTCATTACTGACATACAAACATTTAACATTTAATTTTTTGTTGGAAAAGTAGCATTTGGAAATATAAAATCTGTTTTGTACTGACTCAATAATGCAGAACTGAAAAAAAACGTTAATAATAAAAGTTGTACCCAAAAACAACAGGCTTTGCACAGTACTGTACTATAGCACATAGTCTTTAATACAGATTTTATTACACTCGTGCTGGAAAGTTCACCCTGAACCTGTGTGCCTTCCTCTCGCAAACAGAAATAGCAAGAAATATAATCATTGTACTGTCAGCAGCATTTTCAAATTTGGAAATATCTTTTCTTCCTGTATGTTATTGAGTTTGTAGTGCTGAGAGAAGTACCAACACAAATTTTGTTGATTACTTTCCTATAACAGCATGCCCAAGTGCTGTATTCTTTATTACTTTGTATGCCATCACCTCACTTCTTTCAGTGTTCAGTAGTGTTTACTTCGCTAGAGAATCAGATTCTAACACTGAGGGGTGAAGTGAAACTACACAGAGGAGCCTGAATCTGAGGGCTGTGTACTGAATCATCTAGAGCAGCTAGATGTAGAGTTGTTAAGAAGTTGTTGCTGTTTTATTCTATTTCTGATTTAAACTGAAATTCTTGTTTTTAATCTATAGCTGGATTAACACCAGCCGGTAAAGATGATTGATTTTCCAAAGTTAACGTCAGCAAGATCAGCACTAGATAATGTCTAAATCCTTTTGAAACCTGCTTTGAAAGTCTCATGATGCTTGCTCAATAATCCAGATGAGTAAATCCCAGAAAGTTGAATCAGTTTAGTTCAGAGAAACGTTTTATCTGTCATCTGAGTGACTTCTCAGTCTCAGCTTGTCATAAGAACCCAGACCTTATATGGGACACATTTGCATAACAACGGAACAGGTCATCAGTTCCATATGCAAATCATTATGACCATTAATTACAATGGCCACATGTGGAATGGTGAAAGATGTACTCTCAGGCCCCCTCCTCGGTTCAGGGATGCTTTAAAAGTCCAGAGCACACTCCAGTTTCACCCTCTGGCAACTAGTCAGTGAAGCGGCACATCTGCGGAGAACATGCTGGGGATTGTCGAATGGCCGTAACATGATGGAATACAGGCTGTGAATAGGCACTGAAATTAAAGAAAGGATTTAGAGAACAGCATGAAATGTTTGATATCCATAATGTAACTATACAGTTCTTTTATTTGGACATTGAAGGAGTTATAGTAATATATTGCGTACTTTGAAATACATTTACCATTAACAAAAGGCAAAGACAAAGAATAAATGGGGAGAATACAACAGTTCATTAAGGCTCAACAGAAAACTGTTCAACTTGTCTGGAGATTGAGTTCAAGTCCTGATGATGCCACAGTCAACCGAGGCTAGGTGCCCAAGAGAGCAAAAACTGCCCATGCTCTCAGAGTGGAGGGAGGCACACAAACACACTCTTTGTCCCCTCTCAATCACAAAGACATTAGCCAATTGTGAGCCTCTCTGAGCTCTGGTATGTGGAAGAGGGAGGATAGCACTTTCCTCTTAATGTGTTACTAATGTGCAGTTTGTACAGATGCGGTTGGAGTCTCAGAGGAAGCACACTTCGGCTTTCACCCTCCCCTCCCTCGACTATATGATTATACGCTGTTTCCTTATATGCAAATTTACACAAACTCCAGCACAGCTAGTGGTGACAAGTGATTATTTTTGCTGTAAAGCTTCCTGTGGCTTGTCCTGTTGCCAGCTACATCTTTACTCACACATACACACACACACCATTTTTATAGCAATTTATGTTACAAAATTGGACATGAGTCAAGTGTTTTTATGTGTGTGGCAGCATGTGCTGGCAGATCTCTCTGCCTCTGCGCATATTTCTCCTATAGCGCTTCACTTTCCATCCTGTGTTTGTGTGTGTGCATGCGTGTATGTGTTCTTTGTATAGTGCTGTGATTAGATCAGGATGTAGATGTTACACAGATCCATTAACAAGAACAGGAGCAATGAGTCATATCTAACACATACTTTTTTCCTTCCAGTGGAAAATCTGAGCACTTTTTGTTTAATTTCTGTTTCTGTGAACCTTGTAACTCATATTTACACACATACACACATACGTACAGATATACATATGAACCTCTTTATCCAAGGGGTAGCCTCAGGGTAAAGTGACATCACTAATTTTCCATTTTGGCTGCAGATTTTTTTTTTGCTCTTGAGCAAATGCTGAGACTCGTACAGAATTTCGCATAAATCTTTTAGGCATGCTTGTGATCATACAGCTTTTCAGTGATAATAGTTAGTGTCATAAGAACGGGTGTGTTCTGCCAGAGTTGAAGGAAGTAGTTGGTTAATTAGTTTAAGTCATGTTTAGGATTATTGGGAACAATTCATGGCCACTGTTGGGTGAAAAGCAGTGTTGAGAAAATCAGAGTTGATAAACGTGATGGAGACGGGGTTTGGATCCATGATTCACATGTGTAGCTACTGTTTGTTTAGTAATTGGGAATTTTACATTCAGAACATATTTAAACATATTTAATCAGTTTGTTGCTTTTACATGGTTTCACTCACAGTTCACTCACGCTTTGTTTTTAATCTCTTGATGAGCTTCATGATAGTATGTGAGGTCATGTGATACAATATCAATATCAAATTACAGGAGGTTAATGGTCGCTTCATATTTAAAGTCGCTATTCATGCATTTTTTAGTCCTTGACAGTTTGGTTCAGATCTCGTTTTGCTCTATTTTGCATGGAATGCAGGAACTGTACAGAAAACTGTACACCCCTCGCACTGCACCTCGCTCCCTTCGGTCCTCCAGCACTGCCCAACTGGTTCCAGCATCTACCAAGGGCAAACACTCATCACGACTCTTCTCCATATTGGCAACGAGGTGGTGGAATGAACTTCCACTAAGTGTCAGAACATCCGCCTCTCTGTCCATCTTCAAATGATCTTAAAACTTTTCTTTTCCAAAGATTCCTAAACTAGGTATCCTTTTCATTAAAATTCATACCTGATTGTACTCTTAATAGACATCTGAGCTAATATCAGAATATATTTGTTGATGGTGACCTTAAAGCACTTTTTGTAAGTCGCTCTGGATAAGGGCGTCTGCTAAATGCCTAAATGTAAATTCATTCATCTTCTTGGCCACTTATTCCTTTTCAGGGTCACGGGGGAGCCGGTGCCTAGCCGGCAGCATAGGGCGCAAGGCAGGAACAACCCTATACAGGGTGCCAATCCATCGTAGGGCACCTAAATGTAAATGTAAATGTAAATTCAAAGCAGTATATTTTAACTACATGGCAACATGTTACAATTACACAAAAAAGTACAAATGCTTTAATGAGTTATCGAGTTTTCATAATCATTTTATAACTGCTTGTAGCACAACAAACTATCAGAGTCGGAGCTTGACTGAACGTGCTTTTTATTTTCTGCCCAGGCATACAGGAGGCATAAACTCTCAGGCTCTCTTTCAGACACATATGCGTTCATGAGGTCGAGGTCTCTGGCTTTCTCTCTCCCTCTCTGCCGCTTCCTCCTCCTTATATACCCTGTCCGGGAACACACAGACACGCAGGTTAATTACGGGAACAGGTGCCAGTCCTTACCGTCTTCCTCACCCCCTCCCTTCTCCCGCGCGTTGCCAGACGCGCCAAAATCACGCGCCCGCTGCCACACTGCTCTATGTGTGTGGTCGCTCTGTACTCTTCCCTTTCTATAAACAGCCTGTTCTCCTCAAATTGTTGGTACCAATAAGGGATGCTTTTTGGCATTGGAGGATCAATGCCAAAACATTGTTGAAACACACGCTACACCACAATCTGTCTTGCTGAACTGCAGAACCTAAAACCTAAAAAAGATGGCCAGGTTGCCATCTTGTGAATGACTGAGACTAGGGGCTGTTTGTGCACTGGAAGAGGCATCTAGTGGTGAAACTCTATGCCCTGCCCTTTCATGTAGTAAGAGCTCTATTCATGGGTGGTTCGTGGTAGCAGATACATATATAGTGATTTCAGTTTGGGTCCATCTTCAAATGCCCTGTATTATAGGTTGCAGCAGATGTGAGTTAATTAGGCAATGTAAGAAGCTTGTAAAGTTTCCCTGATTGTCTGGTTTTAGAGCAGTGTGTTATGGGAAATTGTTTTGAAACTGAACTGTGCTCATGATGGCGATGCCCATCACACTGTTTAGTGACTAATTCCAACATGGCAGTCTTCCCTTTTATTTTTATCCTAGCAACTGGTGTACAAACCTCAACTGGCTCAACTGTTAATTCTTCAATGTTGATGATGAGGTGGAGAACTATTTTAAAGCTAGGGAGGTTATAGGAATATCCCCTTGCTAGCATGTTTACACATTAGATCCAAATCTGCTCATGGTTACACACGGACTAATAAGCAGTCGCTGTTAGCTGCACTGGGTTCAGCTCTCATCACAAAGTACCCAAATCTCTCTTTACTTTTAATACAATAAACACATGTGGTAAGCGTGGGAGGATAAATGACTGTTTTCTCTGTCAGGTGGTCTTAAAAATGTAGGATGTGTGCTGCTTCTTAGTACATGAGTGGGCTAACCATTGGCTTGGGGTTTGCTCTTCCACCCAGAAGCTGAGAAAGCTTCTCACATTCAGTGGATAAGATGGAGCATCTTCACCCACAGCTGTAGCACTGAGATGAGTCATCGCCCGCCTCTCCCGGGCTCCAAAGAAAAAAAACACAGTGTTGCATTGCTCCCATTGCTGATCCCTCTATCCTGTGAGCTAAAAGTAGAGATAAAGGGACGGTACATGCAGGGTGTTGAAAGCTGTAAAGACATTACACTGGGGTGTGTTATGAAGACATGCCTGGGACCATAAAACAGCTGACATCTGCTCTCGGGGCTGTTGACATATTTTTAGAGTGTGAAACTAACACACAGAACTTTCTACAGCTGGAGGTGTTCATAGGGTCAACGCATAGCTGATTAGGTGCTAGCTAAAATCTGACATGCTAGTTGAGTTCCGCTTTATTTTGAATCATTTTTAACACCAAGTCTACAAATTCATTCATCCAGCAATCTGTTAAACATTCTGAGGCAAGAATCTCAAGGGTTTTTTTTTCTTGATGATGGCTGCATTTTGCCTTTAAAAGTTTGTGACTGGATTGAAAGATTTAGCAAATGCACTAGCATTAACCAGCATCTGTGCTAGTTCATGCCTCATGGCTCAGTGACACAAGGACATTAAAGACATCGTAATGATTCACTTAAGGACCACTGTAGCAATTCTGACACTGATCATGTTTGTCCTGAGAAAGAATCCTCTCATCCTAAGCAAAACATTTCTTCTTTTCCCTTTGACGTTAGATGTTAGGAATAATACTTACAAGTGAATGATTTCTCTCCCTTGAGTAGCAGGATAAAGAAAAGGTTATTTTAACAAACCTCTTGTGAGCTGCTAATATTATGCTAGCAGAGTAACAGAAAACAAGGATTAGTCACATTGCTAATTTGCTTTAGTCCTTTTTTTAGGTTCACAATTGTTCTTAAAACTGAAATTGGTTCTGTATTTCACAAAACATTTAAACAGTAAACAATTAGATGAAGTCTTGATTTTTTTGGAGAATTACGAGAATTATGAGTTTTAGCTAACAATGTGACTGTGAAAAACCATTAGCTTAAAATCTAGCTCAGTTGGATGTTTTTGTGAGTAAAACTTGGACAAGTGACTGTGTCTTCTTTGTCTAAACCTCATCATCCCGTTGTAGCCTAGCATGCTGAGAACGGAGAGGTGACCATAAAGGAGACTCGTCTTTATTTAGCTGGACACGGCGAGATTAGAAACGGTAGCTGTGCAAAAACATGTCAGCTCTTGTGTTGTTGCTATGTCACCGCATGTGACGTGTTATTTGTCTGAATTCATTGTGACACTGGAATGAAAGAGTGTTGGAGTGTTCAGGATCAGCCACAATAAACTCATGTTTCTGCTACTAGGAGGAAAGAATGAGATGTTCACTTCCTCTGCTACAAAGGAATTGATGCTTTTCAAATGTAACTGACTGCCTAGGACTGAGAAAAATGTCACATCATGGTGTCACATCAAAGATATGGTATTTCTGTGATATATACAGTATATATATACTGTAATATATAAATAAATGCAATTACTAGGGGCAGTGTGGCACTGGAGATTAGGGCTCCAGGTTGCTAATCAGAAGGTCGGAGGCTTAAGACTCTGATCAAAGCCAGCCAAAGTGCCTGTCCCACTGCCTGGTTAATGGGAGGGTTGCATCAGGAGCAGCACCTGGAATAAAATCTGTGCCAGATCAAATGAGAATTTTAACCACTGTGGCAACCCCAGTAATGGGAACAGCCAAGAGAGGAAAAATAATAATTAAATTTTATTAATCTATCTATCTATCTATCTGTCTGTCTGTCTGTCTGTCTGTCTGTCTGTCTGTCTGTCTGTCTGTCTGCCTGTTATTTGATTTTAATATCAAATAAGCTGCTTGCTACCAGAGCGTATCATTTAAAAAAAAAAATCATATCTGTGATATCTCAGAAGAATGTATTGTGACAGAATTGATCAGCGTATTGATATATTGCCATATCACCCAGCCCTAGTAACAGTGCCAGTGATCTTGTCTTGTATTTTTTGTTGAATTGATATGAAAGTGCTCTGGTCATGTTGTACTGTTTTTTTGTTTTTTTTAATTCTACCTGAAACATAAACTCTCATGACATTGCCCAAGTGAAAAGGGTGACGGGAGCGCTTTTTTAATGCGAAATATGACATTTTCTCAAGTGGAAGTGTATAGGAAAAGGGAAATAGCACTTAAACCTGACCTGAACTCGCTACTGTTCAAATGTTTATTTCCTCGTATGCCACAGTGACTTACCAACAGTAAGAGAGTTTTTAAATGAACTATAAACTTTTTATCTGTTTATACTTACATTTAAAGCAATACAGAAAACTAAATGCAATATACAGGGGTTAGACAATGAAACTGAAACACCTGTCATTTTAGTGTGGTGGTTTCATGGCTGAATTGGACCAGCCTGGTGGCCAATCTTCATTAATTGCACATTGCACCAGTAAGAGCAGAGTGTGAAGAGCACAGGTTTTCTCAATATATTGCAATGCACACAACATTATGGGTGACATACCAGAGTTAAAAAAAATTGTTGGTGCACGTCTTGCTGGCACACCTGAGCAGACAACGCTATGAACTTTGTTTTGATTATTTTTAGGAGATTGTCTTGGTTCAGTCATTTGCATAACATGCTGAGTTTTCAGTACCAGGTCAATTCAGTTTATTTCAAAATATCTTGACATGAAATATGAGAACTGAGATGATGTTTTGTTGCCCCAGGGTGCAAAAGGTGACCCTGGGCTGTCCCCAGGTCAGGCGACGAAAGGAGAAAAGGTAAAAAATCACTGCTTACTGCTTTTCATTCTTCTACTGCAAACTAAACTGGATTCACTGTCAGCTTTTCCTCGTTCTGTTTTCTTAATTTTGTGATGAGCTGCGATGATATGCTGAATTCTTAGAGCTGCTTTGGTTTCCTTTTTGCACCTTGTCCTTCACAAGATGTGTTCATGTTGAATTGAGTACTGCTTCTACAATGGCCCAGTTCATTTTTTTCTTTAGAAAGCATTAACCATTTCACTGTCATTTCCTCAACACCTATATGTTGTTTGCAGTCCTGCTTCCTGAAATATTCTAGACGTATCTTTCTTTTCTTCTGCCTAGGGTGAGAGAGGACCACCTGGTCTACCAGGCCCCAAAGGTTTTCCAGGTCCACTGGTAAGTTCCTCTTCAAGCAGTCCTTTGAGTGCTCATCCCAGCACACAGAGCTGATAGGTTTGATATGTTTCTGTGTCCCGCACACCTCAGACATCCAATCAAAAACTAGATGTTTTATTGCCATTCCCTGGACTAGATGTCCACAGTGTCTGTTACAGCTTCCATCACTGCTTTGCTTGGCTACTCTCAGCAGTATAGAGTTACATACTGGCATAAAGTTCCTGTCATGAACCTCACAAAATCAGAGGTCATCTTTTAATGGCAACCTTCTGACACAACGGCTTTAAAGAGCAAGAGACGGAACCAGAGATGAGCGGTAGCAACAAAAGCGTATTTTTGTCTGTAAGCCAAGAACATCCTAATAACACAGGTCGCTTTTAAAAGGTTTAAGAGTTTCCCAGAGGAAGAGGACAGAATCTGTCGGTTCTTGTTCTGTCATAAGCGTAAGTAAGGAATAAAATACTCAGGAAGTGCTGTTTTAGGAAAATAGTGGAGAGATGTGAAGCAGAGTTAGTTTTCTTTAGAGAGTTTTCTTCCTCTTATACCACAGCAATTAGCCAAATATTACTTTTTTATTTAGGAAAAAAAAGACATATCCGACACGTCATACATACCTTACGAATTACACAATATATATTTTTTAATCTGTTTGTGTGAATGAGCTGTTAGTATAAAAACAATAACATATTAGAATGAGTTCATGAATATAAACCTGTGATTTACAGCTACACTACTGTGAGAGGTGCTGTTATAGAAAACGAATCAACGCCTTCTGACCAATCACAATCCAGAATTCAACAGAGCTATTATAAGTATGTTATTTTAGCTACAATCTCTGTATCCAGTGGATGAATAATCCATGAGGTTTTCTTTAATTTGAGATATTTTGTGAGAGAACAGAGAATGATGATGGACCTTTGGCAGAACTGCCCTTTAGCCTTCTGTACGATTCCCACATCTGAAGAGGATTTAGGAGAATAGATGCGAAGATAGCCGCTTGGAGATGAAAAGCGATTTCTGGTGGATCGCTTATGATGTGACATCTTGGCTTACCAAGAACCCTCGATGAATTTTACCTCGCTTTTAACCCTGAATCTCTCTGAAATAAGATCACCCTTTTCCAACAGCCCATATGGCGTTCTGATATACTTCAAACCTTTGAGACTGTTATTTGTCAGGTATAAGTATTGCACCTGACTGCAGTAATCTCTGGTTGATGGTCCTTTTTATTGATTATTACCCAACTTGCAACCATAGTTGTTCTTTCATACTTTGCATACTTTCATCTTAAATATGAGGTTAAGCACCGTGGGTACAGGCACGTCTCTCCAGATGGCTGTGAACAGAAATAGTCCCGCATACCGGACCTCGGTTAGGCATAAATAACCCCGAAGCATCATTGTGTTGTCATGGTTCAAGGTGAAAGGCCAAAAACTTCCAACGCTCTCTGAATTCCCCATTCATCTGCATCCTCTAAATATTATAGTCTGACAACACCTAATGGCTATCAGAAGCCAGCTGAGATATAACCATGCTACAAATTAGTTAGGCTAGGTGAGTTAGACAGCCTGATTTTGCTGTAGATGACAAATGATGGATGAATAATGTAAAGCTTTAGGACCACTGAGATCAAATACCTCTGATGACATTGCACATTAAGTAATTAATCTAGTGGTAAAATTGTAGAACCTGCATTTTCTTCGGGACATTTTGTGTTATGATAGAAAAAAAACAAAAAAAACAGCAGGTCTACCAGCAACCACAAACAGAAAGAGGCAGCATGGCTCTGCCACACGTTCTTTTGACCTCCCGTCTTTTTTCGCTGTTGTGACTTGTCTCCTGTGTGTAATGCTAGGTGTAGCTCTCTGAAGGGGAAAGGCTTGAAAGGTTTTGACAGTTTGGAGAGAATTCTTAAAGGGTATTATCCTTATCTAAGAGAAGGGGGGTGTTGGGAACCTAAGGCAACAAAATCCCCAAAAATGTGGTTGGACTGGGAAAAGAGAACACATGAGAGGAATGGGAACAAGATGATCTATCTCTCTCTGTCTCTGTCTCTCTCTCTCTCTCTCTCTCTTTTTGCATTTCTCATCATTTGCGTTGGTTCTCTTTTTCTCACAGGGTCCTAAAGGCTATCCCGGCCCACCAGGTCAGCCAGGAGAACAGGTATGCAGCTTATATACAAAAACAGTCACAATGGCATTCTTGTTTTTTTTTTTTTTTATTATTCAGTTTTATGTTACACTAATATTAAGCTGTAATGCAATGACATGATCTGTATATGTATCTGTAGATCTGTGGGTGTGGCCTAAATAAGAACTTTTTTTAATTAAAAATGAACCTTTGCCCTGGAATCACAAAACAAAAAATGTCAGCATGGTGTGAGTTCTAGCTAACAGTTCCTCCACCTCAGATACATCACTTTCTAATCAGTTCATAATCATTCATAAAGAGGCAAGTCCCCTTGAAACAGCTTCCTAGCTGTGATGTAATTTCTTATGTTGACATATGTGCATTTGAAACAGGAAGTCAGCTTGAAGTTGCGTTGAATTGCTGGACTGATTTATGCATCAGAGCTATACCACATTGTCAAATTTGAAACAAACCTGACAGTAGCTTTGCAGATAAAGATGGACAATTATGGAGAAAGCGAAGAGATAAAAAAAACTGTTTGTTACTTTTACTGATGGAGTCCTGTTGGTGTATAAATTGCATTCTCTCTCAGTCTGATGAAGTGACATTAGAGCATTAAAGAACCCCAGGTTGGTCAGACAAAATCTCTTTGGACAAATAAACAAACATTTCTCCCCTCAACCGGTCATCGGTTAGAAAAGGGAATAGTGTGTATGGGATGTTATACAACCTTGACGCCGAATCTGACTTGAAGGACTTCATCCTGGCCAGAGCTGAGGTGAGGAGAATTCGGCTGACCAACAGACCAGGGTGCCACGGAGAACAATAGCTGTTCTATTCCTCCACTGGCATGGCTTGTGTTCTCACATTCCCTTTCTCTCTCCCTCCCGGTCTCTGTCCCTCTCTCTGCAGGGTTTGCCAGGATTGCCGGGCATGGACGGGGCAGCAGGTTACCCTGGCAGGCAGGTGCAGTGACCAAGATCCACTATAGTGAAACTATATACCGAGAATTCCACTTTGGGACTAATGTGTAAAGGAAAGGAATCCAGGACAGGATCATATAGTTCAGTGAATCAGTAGATAAAGTGTTCTTGAATCTGATTGGATTCTTTTTCCTTAACAGCAGGTTTATATTAATGATCTTGTTTATATGTATATATAATAGCTTGAGCTCTCGAGTGGCACAATATAGATGGCTGTGGCTGGGAGTTCAGAGAGCAAAATTGGCCGTGCTCTCAGGCTGGGAAGCACAGCATATGTTCTCTCCCATATCAATCAGAGTGACACTAGCCAATCACAGGTGTCTGTGAACTCATGCATAAAGAAAGTGGGCGGGATCACTTTCCTCTGACTATGTTACACCGCACCCTGACATTGCATTAGAAGCAGCTCGGAAAGATGTGGTGGCTGGCATCACGTGTCTCCTAGGAAGCACATGATAGCCTTTGCCCTCACGGATTGGTATGGGAGAAATCCTGATGGGTGGGAATTGGATGTAACCAAATTAGGGAAGAAAATTGGGGAAAAAGGCAAAAAAAAATTGTTTTACAGAGCGAATGCTTGATAGACATTGAAGCAATGACTCATGTTTTGTTCAGCTATGCTGACTGTAATTAACTGTGTGTGCATGTGTGTTTCTGTTTGTGTGTGTGTGTGTGTGTGATATTGATGTGTGGTCTCTTTCAGGGACTGGCAGGCCCAGAGGGAAATCCAGGCCCTAAAGGTCTCAATGTGAGCACAACTTCTATTTCTGTGTTTTTGTTCATGGAACAAGATGAACATAATATAGTGTCATAATATATTCACTATATGGCCACCAAAGTTGTGTGGACACCTGACCATCAAACCCATATGTGGTTCTTCCACACATTGTTTCCACAAATTTGGAAGCATACAGCTGTATGGAATGTCTTTGTATGCTGTAGTATTACAATTTCCATTCACTGGAACTAAAATGCCCAAACCCTTTCCAGTAAGACAGTGTCCCTGTGCACAAAGCGAGCTCCATGAAGACATGATATGTTAAGGTTGGAGTAGAAGAACTCAAGTGTCCTGCACTGAGCCCTGGTCTCAAACCCACTGAACACCTTTGGGGTGAACTGGAACACTGACTGCACCCCAGCAGCATCTAATGCTCATCAGATGACCTCAGTATCTGAATGAACACAAACCTGCACAGCGCCACTCCAAAATCTAGTGGAAAACATCCCCAGAAAAGTGGAGCTTATTATACCAACAAAGGCAGAATAAATCTGGAATAGGATCTGCAAAAAGCACATGTGGATGTGATGGTCAGGTGTCCACAAACTACTGGCCATATAGTGTTTTATTTGTTGCATAACAGAATGCCATTGATTTATGTCTGTATTTGGATTGGATGATGAAGTAGATGTGGCCTAAACCAAAAGGGGTTCCTGCAAATATAATCTTTTCTAATGAATTTCTGTTCTGTTTCCCAAAATCAACTAAACCAATATAGTAGAATGGTTTAAGGATGCTGTAAATGCATACAAATGAGTATTTGTAGCTGACATCCCAGAATCCCTCAGGCAGTTCTTTATCATTGACAGAATATTGTGTGTCTCAGAGTGTACCAGGTGTTTTCAGGTCATGTGCTCATCCTACATGCCAAGAAGGAGCTGAAAAGAATATGTTAGAATTAATGAGCAGAAATATTAGCATGTGTTAATATATGTTTAGGATTTTTTATAGCGTGCTATCTTTTATATCTAGGCCTTGATCCAGTGCTGATGTGTTAATTTCCTTGTCTCTTTCTTCATATGAAGGGTTTTATCGGGCCTCCAGGAACACCAGGAGCACCAGGCATACAGGGAGAAAGAGTAAGTGTATGTAATAAGTTAGGAAGTGGAAGTGGTCAAGATATTGAATTGACACGTCAGATTGATTTGATTATGGGCCAGTGATGATCCATATGCTAGTTAGAGTCAGAGATGGGGAGTCAGGTTTGTGACTTGGACTCACACAGTGACTTGAGAGTCATCCTCAAAAGAGTTGAGACTTGAGATTTAGGACTTGTGAACAAACTTTATTTTTATGTATTAACATTAAGGAAATGTCTAAATGTTCCCTCTTTTATTATCATGGACATCTGACCAGTGACCTGAGACTTATCTTAGAGTTAGAGTAACATTATAAGTTAGAGTGATCCATATTAGACTTTAACAGTAATTTCTTTCCAAGAAAAATGAAAAGTTTCCCAGTTCACTTAAACCCATTACTTGAAGTGTAACCTAAAATGTTAATACTTAGGATTTTAAATCCTAACTATTATGAAATACTATGAAACACTTCAAATGAACAGTGATTTGGTAATTCTTTGGTAACTACAACTCAGCTGGCATAAAAGCTGATATAACATTGTGCGCTCTAACTTTTCTTTAAACTGCCTGTAGCTTGCATTATGAATTTTCATGCAGAATCGCGAGCATTGTTTCACATGATGTTTTTGTTGACTTGCGGTTGTTGTAGCACTATGAGACGTCTCTTTTGAACCTCACCACCATTTAGCCCTTTTTAGTGTTTTTATAGTGTTTCTCAGTGTGACCATATGGTACATGTTTAAAATGGTTATGTTTTATTGCTAAAGTGTAATGTTTAATGGCATGCAGGCAATGGGATAAGCTTGAGTGCAATCGTTTTGGAAAACAAAAGTTTGTAGGACGACATTGTCAAATGTTATCATCTTGATGAAGGGAGGTTCATTTTGTTCAGTATTTTTGAATGCGGCATATTTAATAATCTCTCACTCTTTTCTGCAGGGGACACCGGGACCCGTAGGGAAGAACGGACCCAAAGGAAGACAGGTAAAAAAACCTGAGAACCCGCATGAAAAAAACAACCCGCACTTTAACTTTTTCAAATTGAAATTGCAGTGGGGCGACACGGTGGCTTGGTGGATAGCGCTGTCACCTCACAGCAAGAAGGTTCCGTGTTTGATCCCCGGGTGGGCCGGTCTGGGTCCTTTTTGTGTGGAGTCTGCATGTCCTCCCCGTGTCTGCGTGGGTTTACTCCGGGTACTCCGGTTTCCTCCCACAGTC